>NQII01004457.1:143161-171819 GCA_002778355.1 Clitarchus hookeri
GGGGGGGGGGGGGATTCAAGCCTTTAAGCAACCCTCTTAAAAACAATTTCACTTTTCTGGTAAATTTAATTTTCGTGCAATCAAAATGTTAATTACATGCTGCATAAAAGATAGATAAAAGCATATAACCTCAAAGCCAAGACGTTTATTTATATCAGAAACACATTACAACAATTGATTAGAGATAATAGAGGCTATAAAAAATATCAACACATTTACTCTCATTCTGGCGATCCACAGCCGATGACATGGAAGAAGATACTACAGTCATTCATATGCAATGTGCATGGCACAGTGGCTGCATAATGAAGGAAATGTTTACTTATCTCACTGGCAAATGATGTGACTCAGAATAATTCCCCGGGGTCATGTCATTCTTTTGAATTAACTGTGGAACAAAATTACTTCCCCTGCAAATCTTAAATGTTCTGCAACACAATTTTTTTTTACTAATATTTAAATTACAAGAGATTTATTATGCAGGTAACACAAGTCTTTCTGCTGGTCAAAGAAAAATAAAAGTGTTTGACTGTGTGTCGCTGAAGCTACACNCACAGCCGATGACATGGAAGAAGATACTACAGTCATTCATATGCAATGTGCATGGCACAGTGGCTGCATAATGAAATGTTTACTTATCTCACTGGCAAATGATGTGACTCAGAATAATTCCCCGGGGTCATGTCATTCTTTTGAATTAACTGTGGAACAAAATTACTTCCCCTGCAAATCTAAAATGTTCTGCAACACAATTTTTTTTTACTAATATTTAAATTACAAGAGATTTCTTATGCAGGTAACACAAGTCTTTCTGCTGGTCAAAGAAAAATAAAAGTGTTTGACTGTGTGTCGCTGAAGCTACACGTTCACATGCCACATTATGTGCAGAGCGATGGTACTTCCCTCCCATGGCCCCATGTTGAAACTGCAGGTTGTTATGTAGTGTGTGTTTGCATTTTTAAAGTCCATTAGCACCACAGCATGATACCAAGTACGATGTATTTATAGTTTTCCATACTTCCACAGTGAAGTAACCATGTTAACAGTTGTACCAACGGTGCGCCACACTAGTGAATTACTTAATGTTAGACACCACATGTGATACAACTTCCCAAAAAATAATTCTTGTGTTTTAATGCTTCATTCAGTTATCAAAAAGTACACGAACAATACACTGCGTAATACCTACACATGCCAGATTAATCATTTTGAATACATAATATATTTTTCAAATAATTCTATTACCTAATAAATTTACAAATTAATTCAATCTAAAAAAAATTGGGATTTAGAAATATTTATAAAAAATTAAGACAAAATCTGAGGTAGAACCAAAACTGATACAGATTTACATACCTAATATTTGTATGGTTGTCATTTAAAAACACTTNCAAAATCTGAGGTAGAACCAAAACTGATACAGATTTACATACCTAATATTTGTATGGTTGTCATTTAAAAACACTTCAATATTTTTGGGTGGAGTCGGCTTACAAACAGCATTTAGAAAATTTTCCTAATCATAAGTGGTAGTTTCCATTTTCTATTTCAGTCCCTAAAGCATATTTTTTAAAAGTGGAAAAGGACTAACATGGGTGTTTCACAATAATTTTTGGTATGAAACATCCTATACAAGCTATTTAACTTACCATAGTGGCATGCAGTACGCCTTTGTCTTTATTATTAGTATTACATAGGGTTACCAACGGTCCCGTTTGGACATAAGACAGGATGATGTCAGATTTTTTTGAAAATAAACACAGCAATGTACCACTTCCGCGATAACAGACGTTTACACTGCTGGCGTAACCCAACGGCAGAATATTTTGTAAGAATACAAACGATGAAACATTATTATCTAAAGTCACAAAACTGGCTAAACATGAACTTTCTATACGCAACTGATATTTTGGTGTTGTATATGTTCAGACAAAATGTTGATTGATGTATACTGCTAAAGTTTGCACATTACAGATTTAAATATGTTTTTTAATAGTAATTTTCCTTGATCATATCAATGGGATCAGATGTCGTGTGTCGAGTTGTCGGGAAGTGTCACTTGTGGCAAATGTAAAAAACATTGGCAACTCTAGTATTACACTATAAAGAGTCACCATTAAAAATTTTTAATACGAGTCAATGGTAGAATGACTGCACATGAATTAAGTGCCTTGCATGTAATGTAAAGGCGCTGAGATGTGCAATGCCCACACCTATGTCACTATTTGGTGTTCTCATGCTTCAAGGCCTAGGACATGCAAAATATCTCTAGAACCAATCCTGCTCTCATGAACCTAGGACACCTTAGGTAATTCTCCCAACAGCCACTTTCTTTTCATGTGCAAATGCATACTTTTTATGGACGAGTCGCCCTTTACAAAATCACTTTTCCAAAATCTGTTATGATTTACAAGACAGCATTTTTTTTAAAAAAAACTAAGTTGGGCTTTCAAGAAGGGACCTGGGTGCTCATCGTCCAGATGACATGGAATAAGGTCCTAGAAGGGGAAAGAACATAATACTATGACGGGGGGGAAGCAGGAGTACCACGCGAAAACCCAACACCTATCGGCAACGTCCGCCATGCTTCCCATATGCGGAAATCGAACCATAATTGCCCAGGAGATGGGCGGCGCGGCCGCAGCTGCCAACCAGATTTCAAGATAACGCATAATAAAAATGGTACATATTATAAACCTATTCAGAAAAACAGAACGAAAGTTTTTTTTTTTTTTAGGGAAACACATAAGTTATGTGTAAATAAAAATCTTTAAAACAACCCGTGACAAAATACGAAAACACCATAATTAATGAAAATTGGTGACGACTGGAAACACGGCCTTGTACGCATACCACGGGTGTTGTTTTGTTTGCCAATGTCACCTAGTCGACATAAACAGGTTTAGAAAGTGAGTTTTTTCCCTGACCTATAGCATAGGTCAGTTTCCAAGAGTGTAATGTAAGCCGTGCCTAACTTAATTAGCAAATACGTGCACACGCCGGGGAATTAACGGATAGAGCCGACACCCGCATAGTCTTACCTTTTCGCTCTTTCCAAAACACTTGGGCCACCTTGGAGCAGCTGAACCAAGTCGTTGGGTATTGACGAGTCCACGCCACTCACGTCAATTATGTCACCGTCCTGCACTAGCTGGACTCCCAATCTCTGCGGCCCACCATTAGCTGTAAACTGCACGANTATTGACGAGTCCACGCCACTCACGTCAATTATGTCACCGTCCTGCACTAGCTGGACTCCCAATCTCTGCGGCCCACCATTAGCTGTAAACTGCACGAATCTCATGTTGCGAGAGGTGGTAGTCGAAAAGCTGCGAGTGTATTCGTACTTGATCTGAGTTACTCTGTGGTGTGCCGCAAGTACGTGCGTTGTTTTGTTTCGACTTATGCTAAAATACGACTCCGTAAGTTTGTGTTGACCTGCCCTGCACAGAATACTCTGAACTATAGCTCTGCAGCGACGACGTATAGGCATGTTGATATTCAAACCCTTGACCTGCAGATAAGAGAACAATCCTATCACGCGACCAGCACTACAATAAGACTACGCGCATGATTGCTACTGTCACTTCCATAATCGCAGGTTGTGTACGTAATAATTATGGAATATCGATAGTATCGACGATCAACTTCCAACTCGACAGTGTCGTGACACGGAAAAAAAGAACTATCGATACCGATATCAAATATTGAAAGCGTAGCGTCGTACACAGCAGTAAAACTTTCGCATAAAAATCTATTTAATTAATTCTTCAGAAGTGTAACAAATAGCGCCGCTCTCAAAGCAAAGCAATTCACGATTTCGAGCAAAGTGGCTGACATGTAGCAGCAGAAATTTGTACAGTACTTGTATTTAGGGTATAAATTACCTTTGCTTATATAACTGCAGTAAAATTATTTGTAATTATTATGAAATTTGTGTAAATGTGATTGTTTNATAAATTACCTTTGCTTATATAACTGCAGTAAAATTATTTGTAATTATTATGAAATTTGTGTAAATGTGATTGTTCATCAATTAAGAAACTTACTCAAACAAATACAGTTCAGTTCAACTTTGTAAAATTAAACAAATACTTTATAAATATTGTCAAGGAAGGATAATTGTGAGTTCGTAGATAAATTTCTGAAGGATAAAGTGACATAAAAATGCTAGTAAAACGATAGCTTGAAGGATTATGCAAAACAAGTAAATGTTGGGATATACTACATGTAAATGTATTAATAAAATTTCACATTGATAACCTCTTGGTAACAAAAAGTCTATAAACAATATGAATAGAACAAGTAAAAAGTGACAGTCTTGGTTTACATACTAAACAGCCTAGTAAAAAGTGATTCATAAAAATTATTTCGTTAAAGTANGTCTTGGTTTACATACTAAACAGCCTAGTAAAAAGTGATTCATAAAAATTATTTCGTTAAAGTAAAAAATAATAAATAATAATGTATCGACATTCTCTGTAAGCCCAGAAATGCAGATCTCGCAAATGTGAGATTCTTTATAATCCAGCNATAAATTACCTTTGCTTATATAACTGCAGTAAAATTATTTGTAATTATTATGAAATTTGTGTAAATGTGATTGTTTATCAATTAAGAAACTTACTCAAACAAATACAGTTCAGTTCAACTTTGTAAAATTAAACAAATACTTTATAAATATTGTCAAGGAAGGATAATTGTGAGTTCGTAGATAAATTTCTGAAGGATAAAGTGACATAAAAATGCTAGTAAAACGATAGCTTGAAGAATTATGCAAAACAAGTAAATGCTGGGATATACTACATGTAAATGTATTAATAAAATTTCACATTGATAACCTCTTGGTAACAAAAAGTCTATAAACAATATGAATAGAACAATAAAAAGTGACAGTCTTGGTTTACATACTAAACAGCCTAGTAAAAAGTGATTCATAAAAATTATTTCGTTAAAGTAAAAAATAATAATGTATCGACATTCTCTGTAAGCCCAGAAATGCAGATCTCGCAAATGTGAGATTCTTTATAATCCAGCTACATATTCCTCTGCCAACGATATATATAGTATGCTCTGATGAATACTGGCTTTATTATACTCAGTGCAGAGCCTTATTAGTTTTCTTTTAACTTTGCTAACCAATGCCACACTCCATCAAATATGATCATAATTTCCAAACATTCCACAAATTAGCATATAAAAAACCCGACATAAAATATTAGACCTTGCAATTCAAGTATAGCCCCAAATATTCCTGTTTCTTGCCCAAATATATGTACAGACAAATGCATCATTCTCATTTGAATATTACATTCTATGTAGTTGTCATTATGTTATATCCTCTATTACGCCCATTTTTGTGGGTATAGTGCTGCGCTTTGGATGCATTGAAAAAAATAATTAGACATCACTCCATGTTTTCACCATTGGCTACTGATTTTCCCTCTTCTGCTCATATCCTAGACATCATCACGGGTTATCAAAAGAAATATAAAAATGACTTGCACAGTAAAGTACTAATTGTTTGAATTTCTGAAATAAACCGGCCCGACAGTTCCCTGTGTCCGCGCACATGGCTGGTAGGCGTGGCACTGTCAGCTGTGATACTGGGATACACTACGCACATCGAAATTTGCTGGCTGCTAAATTCAACATGTTCGCGCAATGCCAATGAGCGATTCTTCCACTGTTCTCACATGCCACTGTTTCTGAAATACCTTGTTAGCACAGATCCTGGTGATAACGGTGTGGTGGCAACACTTCTCGCATGATAAAGTCAGGGGGTGCATGTGTCACAGGAAATAATGTTTGTGTACAATTAGCGCACAAAATATTTCAATTTTGGTCGGCTGTTGCTTGTTCACTTCACATAAGCCACTCGGTGTTCTGTCTTCGATTCCTGCAAACGTGATTTGTTTTGCACACAATTGATTTTGAAAATTTTGCAAGGTTGTGTCCAAGAAAAGTTTGATTTGTGAATGGGTTGCACACTTGCACACACGACTCGTGACAGGGCTGACAGTGCCCCAGACTGCTCGCGGTCTGGAACAGTCTGGTCTGGAACAGTCTGCCCACAATTGCACCCTCCGGCCATCAGAAGTGTAGCTCCAGCCCTGCCCGACACGTTCGCTGTAGGCCCACCGAATGTCATGTTCGAGACACCTCGCATTTGCTGGTTAGTGACAGGGACACTTTGTGTCCAGGAACGGGTTGAACATGAGCAAGGTCCANCGAGACACCTCGCATTTGCTGGTTAGTGACAGGGACACTTTGTGTCCAGGAACGGGTTGAACATGAGCAAGGTCCACACGCACTTCAATCATAATGCTCTGTTTTTGCTATTACTGGTGCACCAGTTCATATAGCTTCTCCCTAGGTCCAACTTGGCCATGTGGTATGCCATGCGAGCTGTCATGATGACAGCTGTGGCCGCCACAGTTGTTGACCCACATCCTTTAGCGCTCATGCAGGGGGAGGATGCCATTAAGGTCTGGGTTCGTCATGGCGACCATGCTCGCATATGCCATGGTGGTGGTCCGTCAGGGAGTAGTGCCTCTTTGTCTGGCTTGACCTATGCCCATACTGACAGTGCTTGGTGATGCTCCTTTGTCCAGCACTGTCCCAAAATGATGTGCATGTCCGAAATGTCAAATTTTCTGTTTTGAGGTCCGAAATTGATTTGAATAAATTCTTACTGAATACTTTTGAACACGTGTCTTTTTGACAAAGTACTTTACACATAATTGTATCCTAAATAAACAAATTACCCTTGAAAGTCGCGTGATGTACACACAACAAATGCAATTTGTTGTGTGAAGACAAAAGTTACTCTTAAACATGATAAATACAAGTAGGCACTGTTTATTGATAAGTTATGTTTAACGTCACGAAACACGTATTGTAATTTTACTGGCATGAAAATGAAAAACAAAGTACACTGAAATGTCCTGGGACATGCTAAAAGGAACAACATACACTGGAATGCCATGAGATGTGAGCACAGGAAAACAAAGTACACTGACTCTTCGGGGACGTAACACTATGCACTGTTCTGGTTCGTCGCAGTTGTACTAACATGTTTTTCCGCCATTATTGATGTGTAGGGGTTCCAGGGATGTTGATGTAGGTTTCTGCCTTACCCAGCTTGCCAGGATAAGGTGAAAATTTGTGAAATTGCCTGGTGCCATAACTCAGTGGGCATAAGTTAGTGAGGGTCGTGTATTCGATGGTCCTTAGGTCCCTGGAGCCCTCTGCTGATCTGTGGTGCTTATGAATGATGAACATACCAATAATTGCACATACCTAATGGTTTCAATCTTTATGNGAGACACCTCGCATTTGCTGGTTAGTGACAGGGACACTTTGTGTCCAGGAACGGGTTGAACATGAGCAAGGTCCATACGCACTTCAATCATAATGTTCTGTTTTTGCTATTACTGGTGCACCAGTTCATATAGCTTCTCCCTAGGTCCAACTTGGCCATGTGGTGTGCCATGCGAGCTGTCATGATGACAGCTGTGGCCGCCACAGTTGTTGACCCACATCCTTTAGCGCTCATGCAGGGGGAGGATGCCATTAAGGTCTGGGTTCGTCATGGCGACCATGCTCGCATATGCCATGGTGGTGGTCCGTCACCTCACCAACAAGCGCTGGAGTGTGGGAGGGAGTAGTGCCTCTTTGTCTGGCTTGACCTATGTCCATACTGACAGTGCTTGGTGATGCTCCTTTGTCCAGCACTGTCCCAAAATGATGTGCATGTCCGAAATGTCAAATTTTCTGTTTTGAGGTCCGAAATTGATTTGAATAAATTCTTACTGAATACTTTTGAACACGTGTCTTTTTGACAAAGTACTTTACACATAAATGTATCCTAAATAAACAAATTACCCTTGAAAGTCGCATGATGTACACACAACAAATGCAATTTGTTGTGTGAAGACAAAAGTTACTCTTAAACATGATAAATACAAGTAGGCACTGTTTATTGATAAGTTATGTTTAACGTCACGAAACACGTATTGTAATTTTACTGGCATGAAAATGAAAAACAAAGTACACTGAAATGTCCTGGGACATGCTAAAAGGAACAACATACACTGGAATGCCATGAGATGTGAGCACAGGAAAACAAAGTACACTGACTCTTCGGGGACGTAACACTATGCACTGTTCTGGTTCGTCGCAGTTGTACTAACATGTTTTCCCGCCATCAGTGGGCATAAGTTAGTGAGGGTCGTGTATTCGATGGTCCTTAGGTCCCTGGAGACCTCTGCTGATCTGTGGTGCTTATGAATGATGAACATACCAATAATTGCACATACCTAATGGTTTCAATCTTTATGNCCTCTGCTGATCTGTGGTGCTTATGAATGATGAACATACCAATAATTGCACATACCTAATGGTTTCAATCTTTATGTTGGCATCATACTTACTCTTGTTATTGCTCTTATAGGGTGCAGCGCCCGAAGTACCACGTGGGTTAAAGTAAATCAACACTCGTGGTTATTCAAGGCATTTACTTACTTCTTTGATACATATGCACTTATGCTGGTAAGTGATAAGTTTATGCGGATCCGGCACCGTGGTCTGCCGGTAACCATTCCTGTTTACTAAGGGCATGAGCCATGAAAATTAGGTGCAGTTACGATGTGCACATTAAGTTATGTTAAACATGACAGGAAGACAAAGGGTTGTCCCTTTGGCACGAATTAAAGAAAAGATCCTAGTTACATGAAAAATACTATTGAATTGAAAGTGATTACAGCCTAAAATGAATGTGCCGAGGGGGTCTGCACGGAGCGAAACTCTCGGGCTACCGGCTGGGCCGAGTTCTGAAATCATACTAAAATAATGGCATTGGCTTCTGCTAATGGTGGACGAAGTCAGCGCCAAAAATTACGTGAAAAATAACATGAAATCTCTTAATGCTAACTTATATGATGCAAAATACAATGTCATGGCGAACAACATGTTGGTGACATTGCCATGATTATTTCAGTTTTAATTATGTTTGTAACTGTGACATCACANGTCATGGCGAACAACATGTTGGTGACATTGCCATGATTATTTCAGTTTTAATTATGTTTGTAACTGTGACATCACAAGGAATGTCACCATAAGAGAAACATGAAGTAAAAACTGTAAGTCCTTGATAGGCAGTCTGCTGTGAAGAAAATCTGTAATTACCCTTTTAAACATTGAACATAATTANAAAACTGTAAGTCCTTGATAGGCAGTCTGCTGTGAAGAAAATCTGTAATTACCCTTTTAAACATTGAACATAATTAACATACTAAAATTGACTGGAATAAAGGTAAACTGAAAATGAATTTCAGTTTCAGGTAAGTTTCGGAAGTGGATTTCAGTTTCCGATAAGTTTCGCAAGTGGATTTCAGTTTCCGATTTGTTTCACCGATAGCCGAGTCCAAGTGTTCCAGCTTGGGTGGGCTGGACGAGTCCATCCTTGAAAAGTGGTGTGGGCAGCCATGCTTGTTTTATGTTTTAATAAAAAAGGAATTCAATTTATTTGCATACAGCATTTTTGACACTTTGTATTACTTCAGGATTTTATTCTTCACTGTTTAACCACACTTACGTAGCACTGATATCCCAGCCAGCAGGCTGGTCGACGTCACACAGGTGGGAAGGATGCCGGACATTGCAGCACAAGCTGCACTTATGTTCCATCCAATGGCCAGGGTTCCTGACGGCTGTGGCTTTCGGGGGGGACACAGTGTTTAACTGCTTATTATTTTCCCCCAAGAGTTACCTCTTGATGTAAATAAAGAAAGATGGTCACTTGAGTCACGTAGTACATGACGACGAGGCGGGTGTGTTCCCTTCTCACCGACTCGCACTGACATTCTCGTGGCCGTGTGTTCACTTCGGCACTTATTACAACTAATCGTACTCATGGTGGAGGTTGAAGCTCCTCAATCAAGCAAAGTCCTAATAGTATTTGTTCCCACTAAAACTGAAACAAACAACAATCCTTCCCATTTCTTATTCTTTACATAATTAACACAATTTATTCCTGCTGGCTTGTGAAAGAGGGACAATAATATTGAATATGCACTTCCTCTTTGCACAAAAAACTAATATTTTTCGGGTCTCTTTATTATCAATATTCTGTAGAACAGGGCAAAACCGCCAAATATGACTCTACTTTTTACATTCATATCAAATTACTTTCTTCTTACTCACTCCCATACATTAGTCCGTTTCCTATTTATCCATTTTCGGCTAATTTTCCTGCTTTATTTTCATATCTTTCTCCATATCTTCCTTCTTATCCAACANTCCTATTTATCCATTTTCGGCTAATTTTCCTGCTTTATTTTCATATCTTTCTCCATATCTTCCTTCTTATCCAACCTCTCAACGACAGAAACAACATTTTTATGTTTCTTCCCCAAACATTTACTATCCCACATATTCAACTTTTTTTTTTCCGCCTGATGGACGTCCCCCAAGGTAACCTCCACTTTAGATGCCAACTCCAAAAACTCACCCAAATAACATGGCTTCGTTGAGAAAACAAATAAATGTACTGTATTGAAAAGATAAATTGTGAAACATAACTTCAGCCAAGTAACTGTCATCACAAGATCTACCTTATATCTCCACGAGATGCATCGTGTCTACCACAAAGTCTTACATAGTTTCCTCCTTTTTTCTGATATCTATCAAGAATTTTCATGCACACATGCAAAATGGCTACTTCAACCCGACTCGCACTAACAATACCTTATTTAAATTACTCAATTCCTAATTATCTTCGATGGCCGTCCCCCAGATACATTGCAATGCCTCGGGATCCCGAAACATGAATGCAAAAAACACTACTAGCATCTCACAGACATTAAGTCTAAATACCTTTCCCAATTCAACAAGAAAATTTATAACTGACTGTAAACTAAGTACCTTCAACATAGCGATCTATTCTGAAGATGACTTGGGAAATAACACAATAATTTAAACAATTGAGCTGACTCACACATATGTGGTGTAGATACTCCCCCCTGAGGCCTTAGAGTCATCATCAGCCCGTACCAAATTCCTTGCGAGGTTTCACAAAAAATCTTTGACGTCTGTTTCTCCATACTTCACTCCCGCATCCTTCAACATCCCATGCAAACTCTCCTTACTCAACTTGTGCACCCAGTCATGTAGGAAACTGTGTGATGAAATCCAATATAGTTTGTGGCCCAATGGCAAATATTAATTTAGTCCGCCCTTATGGCATTACAGAATAGCAGTGGAGTAACCAGAAAGCCACGTGCATTTTAATTAGGCACATAATAAAAGGGCTGTGTTTTTTAAGGTGTACATATTTTATAAAGAGTTAATGAGTTTATGGCAAAGTTGAACACCATGTGAGAAATATGTTCAGTCTTTAATTTTAACTTGACCGTTCTGGTCACTGAGTGCACATGGCGAGGCTGTGGGCCGCCTCGCACGCCTTAATTAAATTGCAAATGAACCACTTACGATGATTGTGGAGTTATTTATTCCTTGCGACTCCTTAATGAACACACACAACTTTAGTACAAAACATATGGCCTTAACGGCCTGAAACTGCGAGCGACCATGTGGCTTTATAATGTGAATCACGACTGCGTTTAAAAACTCTCCAGTGAGAATAGCGTTGCTCTCCCCTCAGCGCTATAACAAATAAAATTAATGATCCGGTTCATTAAGTGAAGTTTATTGCAAAGAATATGAGTTCATTTTAAGATGTCGGCACCGAGGGCCTTTGCAGAGCGAGAGACTTACACGTCTTAATGCGTTTAAGTGCCAAAGAGAACTGGGGGGAAGCGTGGGGCCGGCTTCCGCTACCTGAACGCAGCCGACACCAAGCAGCCAAACGATGAATCACAGTATTAAATTAACCTAAGACAATGTAATTTTTCCTTATACAAATACACAATTAAAATGATTATATTAATCCCAAACGTTTCCATTGTATCAGCCACAGTATTGCCAAGTGTACAATGTCAAATGTACCTGGCTGTGTCTACTGTTTTCCATGATGACAATTATGATATTAATAATATACACTGAATAAATAACACTGAATAAATACCCTGATGCAATACAATGATTCTATTAATAACGCTGAATAAATTAGAAACNACTGAATAAATAACACTGAATAAATACCCTGATGCAATACAATGATTCTATTAATAACGCTGAATAAATTAGAAACACTGATGCAATCACACTGATGCTATTATGCACACTCTCACTCGTGCCCACAAGCCCGTTGGTGTGGTGTGTCTGGTGTAGTGGACACGACTGNTGATGCTATTATGCACACTCTCACTCGTGCCCACAAGCCCGTTGGTGTGGTGTGTCTGGTGTAGTGGACACGACTGCGGCAGTCAGAGTGGGTACAAAGGAGCTCGTGAATCCGCGGTTCACATCACATGCATTCTTTGTTTGTTCAATGTAACAATGTGTCGCCTACAGGCTTATAAAAGTGTTTTCACATTCTCTAGTATAACCCCAGTGTTAAGTAACATAATTTTCTAATATTCACATAGACATGTTTTATATAATAAAGAATAATTAATAATTCTGAACTATCTGCAGGGATAAGAAAATGCCACAACAATATTTCAGTGTTTTATGTGTACATGTTTCCAAGAGCTATGTTAATAAATTCATGTAACTAATTTACCTCGTGGAGTGGCGCGAGCTCTCGGCAAGGACGCCTTTTGCCTGTACTAGCTCCGGCAGCCTAATTCACCAGGTTGTGGGTGCTTGTACATGCATCGCATGGGATCTTCATACATTGCGCTAACTTCTTCAATGAAATAGACTAATGTAAGTGACCGGAACCTTGTGGTTGTTTTCTCAATCGTATCCCCTGAGTTCGCAGCAACCCTCCATCAGCTTATTTTCCAACCCTAGAGTTTGTAATAGCCTTGATGTCTTTTCGTGCTATTTTCGGCACTTTTCAGTTATGGCTGCTGACAGGCCTAGTGAATTAGGTGCGCTTCAAGTTTGGTCATGTTGATGTGGACTAGAAATCCAAGTATGCTCTCGTGACCACTTGCACCTCCGCAGTAACTTAGACCACATAGTCTACACCGGGCTGAAGTGAACACCCCTTTAAGTGAAGCTGGAACACTTGGACTCGCCCATCGGCGNGACCACATAGTCTACACCGGGCTGAAGTGAACACCCCTTTAAGTGAAGCTGGAACACTTGGACTCGCCCATCGGCAAAATATACCGGAACTGAAATAAACTTTCGAAAACCGTTATGTTCAGGGTTTAAAAGTGTGATTATGTCTTTTCTTTGCAGCAGACTGCCTATTATGGCCCCATATCATTTACTTTATTTTTCTAGTTCTGTAACATCACCCGCGACATCACAGACACAACGTATTTAACACTTTATTAACCACGGAGATGTCACCAATATGTTCTTCACCATGAAATTGTATTTTGTAGCGTTTTAATTAGCATTTAGAGGGTTCATGTCATTTTTCATGTTTTTTTTTTGCCCCGGCTTCGGCCGCCATCAGCGGTATCCAACACCATGATTTTAGTCTGACTTCAGTACTCGGGCCGTCTGGCAGCACAGCATTTTCGCTCCGTGCGGTCACCCTCGGCACATTCACTTTAGGCTGAATTCGCTTTTCACTTCAATGAACTTTAGCGTAACAGGAACACTTTGTTATTTATTCCCGAGGGGAGAACCGTCTGTTTTTTGTATCACAAACAGAACTTAAAGTGCATCGCGTATTTTCACCTAATCTCCGTGGCTTAGGCCTTTTTACATTGATGGTCTCCAGCAGACCAGAGTGCTGGGTCCGCATAACTTAGACATATTAGCATAACTGTATATGTATCACAAGAAGTAAGTAAATATCTTGACTAAAAAGAAGTGTTTCATTTACTTTACCCTTCGGGGTACTTCGGACACTGCACCCTATTGCAGCCTCAATAAGTGTAAGTAAGGCACGCGAGGTAGTCTACAACCTCGTNGGGTACTTCGGACACTGCACCCTATTGCAGCCTCAATAAGTGTAAGTAAGGCACGCGAGGTAGTCTACAACCTCGTCAGCATAACAAGTGAAACCACTAGGTTTGGCAAATTATTGGTAAATTCAGTAAGTTCATCAGCTTCAACCACAGCAGATCGACAGATGACTCCAGGGACCCACGGGCCATCAAACACACGACCCTCACTAACGCATGCTCACTGAGTTATGGCGCCGGGCAATTTCACCTGTTTTCACCTTAACCTGGTAAGCCAGGTAAGGTGGGGACCCACATCAGTATCTCTGGAGCCCCCTACACATCAATGTATATGTCTGTGAATACTTAATTATGCAATACAACATATTAATAAGTTAAACAGCAGTTTCTTATTCTCATTTATTAGGATTATACATTGGTTCCTGGCCCTATCCAGGAATTCTTGACCGCCTTGTGGAGGTATATTATTTTAATAGTTGAAACTGTGACATCAAGACATGCACTGTGGAGTCTGAATACCCCATTTACGTCTCCGTATTCCTAGGAATTAGTGCCATGTATGTAAGAGGACACAGCCACTTGGTCGTTCGGCCCACGATTCTGAGGACAGATATCTCTTACTCGCCTGGTGAGTTTACACACATTACATTCAAGATAGGAATATATGTGTTATTTGGATTTCGGTTATTATGAACACCGAAAACCAACAGTGTTACCTGTCCCCTACCACTCAGGTCACGTTACATTGGATTCTTAGAAAAATCACACATATCTTAAAATGTTCTAAGCTATACAATATANTACCACTCAGGTCACGTTACATTGGATTCTTAGAAAAATCACACATATCTTAAAATGTTCTAAGCTATACAATATATCAGATAATTTTACCTTGGCATTCAAGAAATTCATCTCTATTGAATTTCTGATCTCATTTCTGGTTTCCTTTTATGCCTTTCTGTAAAATGTATGTAATTTGGAGGTACTAATTTTGCTAAAGCGAAAAATAATCTTGATGGAGGGGGAGGGTGGTCTGGGGCTGGCATGGAACACGTACTACATTTGGAGGATGTTAAGTCCAGATTGGTTGCTAAGTAACAGATTTATGAGGAAATTTTGGAATTTAGATTATATGATTATGTGCCAGACATTGTACGATGCTGATGACAAAGTGAGTCTTTCTCTTCTCAGTATAAGATATTGACTGTCTGGATATTTGTCCTCTATTACATTGTTATATGTTGTGGCATAGTGTGGGTCATAACAGCTCTGTTGTGGCTGAAATCACACTCAACCATGGCGAAGGACGACATCCCGCCCCCAGACCGTCTGTCTCGCCATACACCTAACACTGCCTCAACTACACTAGTGCAGTGCAGTGCCATGTAACGAATGTGTGAGTGCATCATGTAGTGCGCAAAGTGTAAGTGGGGTGCCTCGCACCCTTATCCTGTAAAGTTGGACCCATCTGGCAAATAGGTATTAGAAATTTGTGTGCATGCAAGTGAAAGTTATGAAAATTGTGTGGTAATAATTTTGCAAGGCACGAAACAAATATTCATAAAACAAGTAATAAAACAACAAAATGACATACTTTTCACACGAGATGCCCCTCACAGACTTGCCATTCTCTTAAAAATAAATTTCAGCTGTGTATTGCTAGTTTGATTTTCACTTCATTGCATCATGACATATTAATTTGCTTTCCTTATTGTACTTTATTATTTCAAAGAGTTGTTTTGAAGAGCTTGGCTGTCGTGGAGTGAACATCGTGCTGGCGGCTGCGCCGCTCCAAGACTACCCGCCCCTTGGGACCAGCAAAGGATGAGACATTTGTGAGAATGGCACGACTACAGCAGCTAGGGCGCTGCGACCATTCCGCAACTCGTCGCANGCAAAGGATGAGACATTTGTGAGAATGGCACGACTACAGCAGCTAGGGCGCTGCGACCATTCCGCAACTCGTCGCGTCCCCAGGGTGGCGGATAGGGGATCTCCAGGTCCTGGAATGGCTGGGAATATTCAAATACCAGCCTGCGGACCAACTGGCCGGTGCGAGAGCGCCGTGGTCATGGACGTCGGGTACCTGGGTGGCTCAATAGAAGATGGCTACGCTGATCTTGTGGGCGGCAGCTCAATGATCAAGGCGGGGAGGGGGATCTCGAGGTGCTTAAACGTGCGAAGTGTAGCGAACCTCACTGCTGNGGGTACTTCGGACACTGCACCCTATTGCAGCCTCAATAAGTGTAAGTAAGGCACGCGAGGTAGTCTACAACCTCGCCAGCATAACAAGTGAAACCGCTAGGTTTGGCAAATTATTGGTAAATTCAGTAAGTTCATCAGTTTCAACCACAGCAGATCGACAGATGACTCCAGGGACCCACGGGCCATCAAACACACGACCCTCACTAACTCATGCTCACTGAGTTATGGCGCCGGGCAATTTCACCTGTTTTCACCTTAACCTGGTAAGCCAGGTAAGGTGGGGACCCACATCAGTATCTCTGGAGCCCCCTACACATCAATGTATATGTCTGTGAATACTTAATTATGCAATACAACATATTGATAAGTTAAACAGCAGTTTCTTATTCTCATTTATTAGGATTGTACATTGGTTCCTGGCCCTATCCAGGAATTCTTGACCGCCTTGTGGAGGTATATTATTTTAATAGTTGAAACTGTGACATCAAGACATGCACTGTGGAGTCTGAATACCCCATTTACGTCTCCGTCTTCCTAGGAATTAGTGCCATGTATGTAAGAGGACACAGCCACTTGGTCGTTCGGCCCACGATTCTGAGGACAGATATCTCTTACTCGCCTGGTGAGTTTACATACATTACATTCCAGATAGGAATATATGTGTTATTTGGATTTCGGTTATTATGAACACCGAAAACCAACAGTGTTACCTGTCCCTTACCACTCAGGTCACGTTACATTGGATTCTTAGAAAAATCACACATATCTTAAAATGTTCTAAGCTATACAATATATCAGATAATTTTACCTTGGCATTCAAGAAATTCATCTCTATTGAATTTCTGATCTCATTTCTGGTTTCCTTTTATGCCTTTCTGTAAAATGTATGTAATTTGGAGGTACTAATTTTGCTAAAGCGAAAAATAATCTTGATGGAGGGGGAGGGTGGTCTGGGGCTGGCATGGAACACGTACTACATTTGGAGGATGTTAAGTCCAGATTGGTTGCTAAGTAACAGATTTATGAGGAAATTTTGGAATTTAGATTATATGATTATGTGCCAGACATTGTACGATGCTGATGACAAAGTGAGTCTTTCTGTTCTCAGTATAAGATATTGACTGTCTGGATATTTGTCCTCTATTACATTGTTATATGTTGTGGCATAGTGTGGGTCATAACAGCTCTGTTGTGGCTGAAATCACACTCAACCATGGCGAAGGACGACATCCCGCCCCCAGACCGTCTGTCTCGCCATACACCTAACACTGCCTCAACTACACTAGTGCAGTGCAGTGCCATGTAACGAATGTGTGAGTGCATCATGTAGTGCGCAAAGTGTAAGTGGGGTGCCTCGCACCCTTATCCTGTAAAGTTGGACCCATCTGGCAAATAGGTATTAGAAATTTGTGTGCATGCAAGTGAAAGTTATGAAAATTGTGCGGTAATAATTTTGCAAGGCACGAAACAAATATTCATAAAACAAGTAATAAAACAACAAAATGACATACTTTTCACACGAGATGCCCCTCACAGACTTGCCATTCTCTTAAAAATAAATTTCAGCTGTGTATTGCTAGTTTGATTTTCACTTCATTGCATCATGACATATTAATTTGCTTTCCTTATTGTACTTTATTATTTCAAAGAGTTGTTTTGAAGAGCTTGGCTGTCGTGGAGTGAACATCGTGCTGGCGGCTGCGCCGCTCCAAGACTACCCGCCCCTTGGGACCAGCAAAGGATGAGACATTTGTGAGAATGGCACGACTACAGCAGCTAGGGCGCTGCGACCATTCCGCAACTCGTCGCATCCCCAGGGTGGCGGATAGGGGATCTCCAGGTCCTGGAATGGCTGGGAATATTCAAATACCAGCCTGCGGACCAACTGGCCGGTGCGAGAGCGCCGTGGTCATGGACGTCGGGTACCTGGGTGGCTCAATAGAAGATGGCTACGCTGATCTTGTGGGCGGCAGCTCAATGATCAAGGCGGGGAGGGGGATCTCGAGGTGCTTAAACGTGCGAAGTGTAGCGAACCTCACTGCTGGATTCTGCGAGCTGCCGACTGCGGATGTGTGAGGACTGGACCTGGAATGCGTCGGACGTCGGAAGCTCCTGCCATCAGCCTTCACGCCTGGGCCAGCTGCACTCGCCTCCAGCCTGGTATATCTTGGATGTCCCGCCGAGCCAGTGCTCACCCCAGACCGACGGACCATTTTGAAGGAAGAGGGAGAGGGTGGCTCCCCGGTCAGGACTCCCCACCTTCATCCACGGCGTGGAGATCCTGATGTCAGCGCGGAAGAGGGAAGATGGAGTCGGTGCCACGATTGAGCTGCCCAGTTGCCGACGCACATTACAAGAAGCAGGATGGCCCTGCATTTGTAGCTGCTGTTAATATTATTGTGCAGGCAGCCTGTGCAGAAATATTGACAGCAGATATATACTCCAGGGGCGCTTGCGCCCACAGCCACTTTCTCTTCTAGAGCTTCACACCCAACATTAAAAAGCATGTTACCCTTAACCTGCTGTCTCCTTAAGCATTTTTTAATGCATGATGAGTTTTGAACTTCTTTCCTGTCGAGAGGGTTTTTACGGTGTCTATGCCGGTTTTTTTCCCTCTCCCTTTTTTATACACCCTCTTAGGCTTTGCTATACACCCTCTTAGGGATGTAGTCCATGGCCTCAACTGCGGCCATGGCTGCCAAATATCCCTCTTCGCTACGATGCATGCCTCCTTTGCACGAAATTCCCTGTCCTTTAATCGCACGAGGCTCCACCTTGAGAAGCATTAATCCCTCGTACCTACTGCGGGCACAAATAACACATAGTTTTAAAGTAGGTTAGGAAAAAAAACTGAGTTGTTGTGAATTTTTGGTTATTTATAAAAATATCTTAAGATAATATTTTTCATGTTATTTAAGTACATGCATGAGCTTTGGTGCTTGGCTGTCATGTCTTACCCAGCCATGTGCTAAGAGCCCAGCAGTCAAAACGTATGGCTGCATATGTTACTGTGCTCTGGGCATATTCACCTTTCGTTGCTAATCATTTCACTGCAATACAAGTAAACTCATAAAACTTTTGGATTTTTAGTCTTAGGAGCTGCTGCCTCGCCTTCCCCAGGTCTAGCATCGCCTGGGGAAGCATAGTTGCCTAGGAATTTTCCTGTTAACCACTCCACATTTTATCTGCGAAGCCTAACCTGGCAGGCTTAGGCGGGAATCCGCATAAGTTGTGTTCCTTCCTGTACTGTGCGGAGCAGAATGTAGCAGTGCAATAAATATACGGTATTTCAAGTACTATACATATAATTTCGACGGCCTGTCTTTTGGTGTTTAGGGGCACAGAACCTCAGCAACCAACATCCAGGTATTACATGTTCGTATTCAATGGTGAAATATAATTTTGGTTAGCATGTTTCAAGTCATTGTAGCCATATCAGGCAGGTCGGTCATCCATTAATAGGTCTGCAACTATTAGGCACAGTAATTAAGGCATGAGGGGAGCCGAAATACCTCTTAATTTCCAAGGCCTTCATTCACCTTAATTCAATGGAGATTAATAATACTTCCATGGGGTCGGCCACACGACCCTGAGACACAGCACCAACTTCATGTCATCATCCAAAAGCGATGGTTTGCACCTAATTCGGGTAACTCCACATTGGTCATCACCTTCATTTCTCATGTCATGTGTACTGTCCCTCAGCCTGAGTGTGTCCTGAGAATGAAACACCTCAAATTTGGTTAAAAGTCGCCCTCCCATGTGGCGTATTCCCTTCATCGCCTTTTTATACAAAATTCCGTCCCAAACATTCCAAAATTACCACTTTGTTTTGGAATATCCACTGGTATAAACCTACCCTTCTCCTTTTCCCACACCTCCGGCCACATAAAGATTGCGCCTATAAGCAACCCTGGCATCGTGAGACATCAGGAATAATGCCATAACGATTCCCAGTGGACGCTACTACACATGGGTAAAAATATCAATATCATTCTAGGCATACTATTGTGTCGGCAGCGCAGGTCACTAATTGCAGGGCGGCCATTTTGAGAGCAGGGTGACATCTTCGACATCACCACTCAACTACTCCTCTATCACCTTGGGAAAGCAGCAGCCAGAGGGCGGGTTCACATGTACTCATGACCTCTCTCCACCTCCACTTCTCCACTGGGGCATGTAGATCGCAGCTGTTGACTGCGACACGCCTGTGCGCTTACCCCTTCGCCACCGGCCAGTCTACAGTTCCAACATATGCAAGGAAGACTGCTGTTTTGGCTGCAATGCTGCGACTCGGGAGAATGGCTCGCCAAGTACATTGAGGCACACCAATTCCTCTGTGCTTGCAGTTCTTTCGCTCTTTCCCACAAGAAGTCGTAGCCAATTATGAACTGGGCACAGAACATTGTCCGTGTTATCATAAAACCAACCTGACAACTAACTTTGCTGTGGATTCTCGCGATGTTAGTGACAGCTCCGAGTGCAGTCACAGAGAAAAATAAATCCATTTTGACTCCAATCAGCTTGTTTCAGCTAACCTTATCAAAAAAATTAAAATTTTCAGATCCACAGACCATTTTGTATGCAAGCTTAGTTTGTGCAGGGCAAGGTTTACCATCATTAAAATGCAGCACATGTGTACAATAGTTTCACAAAGTGTGCCTATCTGCAACTTTAAGTGTTAACAATGTTCTGCTTCTCTAAGCACCAGGAACATTTCAACGATGTACATAGATTTAACCGAACTGTGTTATCAACTCTTACAGTTCCATCCACTGTGATGCGAAGAGGGCGAGAGCATGTGCATCATGATGTGCCGAGAGTGTGCCATACATGCACACAGACGATGTTCACAATCTGGTGAGAGACTGACAGTACAAGCTACAGCACCACAGTAGCTGATGTGTCACAACAGCTGCCATGCGCACTCGATGTACACGTGGCAGCCATAAACAATACCACACTGCTCTCTTACCCCATGCCACACCAGTGAGCCTTGTCATCAGGACCTCTTCCTCCCTTACCTCCATCTACACCTTATATGCCACCACTCGCCACCTACTTTTCCACACCTCTCCTTCCACCATTGTTCACGCCAATGCTGCCAAAATATCCACACAAATTTTCCAAGCTAATCCAGTCATGTATTTTCCAACCTTCACACCTGCCTAGCCAATTACGTCCACATGGCTGCAAAGCAAAGGAAGGCAACAGACCACTGCAACATCATTCATACCAGGACCAACGAGAATTTCCATCGCATCAAAATTACAGTCACTGCCTACATTCATAGGCATATGCACAGGGGATCCATTAACATTACTGTAGAACTGCATTTCATGCCTATAGTGCTATGGAGTGTGTGACGAGAAATTGGCAAGCTATGTTGGAGAACAACTGTCTGGATAAGCATACTCTTGGTGGCAGTCAATCCCATATTAAGGCATGCAGTGGGAGAAGTGAGTTTTTGCATGCTTTCCAGTGTCGATTTGGGGCATGTTTACATTACTCAAAGCATACAGTAGGTTCACTCTAGAAGAGCAGCAGCCCACAGTAAAACTCAACTAGTTCATCACATGCACGATTAAATGTTTTAATCTGCATCTGCCAGAGCGAGAAGTGTTGGAGATAGTTGCTGAAACAGTGCGACCCCTGCTCAGCAGTAGGTTAGACGTACTGATGTGCACTGCTATCATCTTGGAACATAACCCATGTTAACAGCGCCGCGACCACGGCTAAGTGCTGCTCGATGGGGCAGTAAGTAAAATATTGGCAGTGCAATTAAACATTCAAAATTTCAAAACTAATGCAAATCTCATTCTCTTTGCCAACCTAAGGACCAAACCAATGTGTCAACACCACCTTCCAACACCTGCAAACTGGATGTAAAGCGAACAGTGCCAGTTCGTGAACGATACAGTGAGTTTGCTGCACACGATGCACTCAGGTGTACCACATTAGTTGAACTTGAAATCCCACTGGTGCAAGAACAGCCTATCCACACACTATCACACAGTTATTTATCACATCAAGCTAATATTATCAAGCAACAGAGTCACGAAATGTTAAGTGATGGTGTCATTGAGCCAAAAAATAGTGAATTTTATTCCGAAATCACACTAGTGCCTAGAATTATGCCCCATGGAGATTTTGTGTTGACTTTCGACTAGTGAATCAAGTGACTCGCAGTGCTTTGCCACCCTACATCAGTGTCGGGGATGCCCTCAGTTTTCTAGGGCAAGCCAATGTTATGTCATGACTCAACCTCAACAGCATATGGACAGTCTACCACATGACACTGAGAAATAGCACAAACATCATCACGTCATCGTCTAATGGCGATTGCTGGAGCCTTAGTCGAGTAACTCAACTCTGTTCCTCTCCTTCAATTCTCCTATCATGTGTACTGTTCCTCAACCTGGACATGTCCTGGCCACACAACACCTAACTCCTGTGGATAAGGGCCTAAGCCGTACCAGTAGGCCATCAAGTAATAAAAAATTGCTAATCTAACATTAATACTATTACAAGATGCCAGATGAGCGAGTAGTATATAAATGGTAAGTTGGGTGAAAAAGTACGGAGCACAGGTGCCACGCACCGACCGGCCACCATGTTGTGACGTTATCTGATTGCCATGTCAGAAATGGGTTACCTATACTTTTTCTTCATGCCCATGACCTTGAACCCATGTGTAGGAAATTGAATTACCTTGAATCTCCAAAAAAAAATCCAAAAATAATGTTTTATACATAAAAAATACAAAGATATAAATAAATAATAAATTAAAAAATATGTATTGAATATTTGAGCACATAGGGCACAGAGTACAAGAGCCCAGGAGTCGACTGATCACCATATTGTGATATAACCCGATTACCACATTGGATCTGAGAGACCTTGACCTTGATCTCATCCCCATGACTTTTAATAGCCTTAAATTAGAAAATTGGCAAAAATAGCTATAAAATTTTTTACAAAATGTTAAAAAATAAACCTCCAAAATTGATACAAAATATCAAAAAAAAAAAAACGATAAATTTTGAACAATTTTGTAAATGACATTTAAAGACTTATATGCAAGAAGTCCGGAGCTCCATGACAGATGAAGCGATCAGCGACTTAGTTCCCAACACAAATACCAGCAGACGACTGACACCCATCACCAACCCCTCAAATTTTTATTGGCTCATTACTCATATTCGCTTGACCCCCTCTACCCAAACCCTGCCAAGGCGACCCCTCCCATCCATCCAATAAATTTAGCTAGTTTTTCAATGGGTATTTTTTTCTGTTATGCTCGCCCCACCACTATATTCAATTGTTTATCTAGTCGACCCCCATTCACCCAGCTATCCCCTACAGTGAATCATGAGCTTACATCACACCTCCTTATTGCTCACATTCGCTCGACTCCCTTCTCAATCATCATGCTTCTGCAACCCTCACCTATCCTCAGAAATCCTCCTCCACAATCGTCCTCTGCTATCCTAAGTAATCCTGCTCGTCAATCCTTCTCTGAAATCATCAGCAATCCTTAGTAATCCTCACAAACCCGTACCAATCCTCCTCAGCAATCCTCACCAATCCCCACAAATCCTCCTCAGCAATCATCACCAATCCTCTGCATTTCTCCTCCACAATACTCCTCTGCAATGCTCCTCCGCAATCCTCCTCCACAATCCTCAACAATTCATCTTCAAATTCCTCAGCAACCCTCAGTAATCCTCTTATACAATTCTCACCAATCCTCGCCAATCCTCCTCCTCAGCAATCTTCACCAACTCTCATTAATCTGCAGCAATAAGCTAACTACACCAGCAAACCAGACGAACTGACCATATCAAACGACCATTCCAGCCGACCAGTCTAACAACCATTAAGATCAGCAAACCATAATCATCGATCATGCTGACCAGCCGATCACTCATACAGACTGACCAATACTAGCAGACCATACCAAAGAACCATAACAAAGTACTATACTAGGGTTGATGACGAGACTCGGGTAATTGAGTACCCAGGTACCTGAGTACCCATTACAGTGGGTACCTGTAGCGAAAATACCCGGTTATCTGTTAGGTCGGGTATGAGTACCCGAAACCGCCAGTACTCTGGTACCCATTACACATAATGCGTGTCATACCCGATGCATCGGGNTCGGGTATGAGTACCCGAAACCGCCAGTACTCTGGTACCCATTACACATAATGCGTGTCATACCCGATGCATCGGGTACCCAGTGAGAAGGTGTTTGCGTATTAAACTTCGCAAATACCATCTTTATTATATCTTAGTATATTTTTCAACAAATTTCCTCAAATTAAAATACACTGGAGATCCAAAAAAACTGGTATAGGCGTGCGTATGCAAATAACAGAGGTATGGAACCAATCAGAGTAACGNTCGGGTATGAGTACCCGAAACCGCCAGTACTCTGGTACCCATTACACATAATGCGTGTCATACCCGATGCATCGGTTACCCAGTGAGAAGGTGTTTGCGTATTAAGCTTCGCAAATACCATCTTTATTATATCTTAGTATATTTTTCAACAAATTTCCTCAAATTAAAATACACTGGAGATCCAAAAAAAACTGGTATAGGCGTGCGTATGCAAATAACAGAGGTATGGAACCAATCAGAGTAACGCGATGCGGTCGGCAGCACCTTCATAAGACAACAAGCGTTTGGCAAAGTTGCTAGATTGGTTACTGCTGCTACAATGGCAGGTTATCAAGATTTAAGTGTGTTTGAACATGGTGTTATAGTCGGTGCACGAGAGATGGGACACAGCATCTCTGAGGTAGCGATAAAATTTGGATTTTCGCGTACGACCATTTCACGGGTGTACCGTGATTATCGGGAATCCGGTAAAACATCAAATCTTCGACATCGCTGAGGACAGAAAAAGATCGTGAACGAACGGGAGAAACGACGACTGACGAGAATCATTAAACGTGACAGATGTGCAACCCTTTCTCAAATTGGCGCAGATCTCAATGCTGGGGCATCAACAAGTGCCAGCGTGCGAACTATTTAACGGACCATCATTGATATGGGCTTTCGGAGCCGAAGGCCCCCTATGTGTACCATTGTTGACTGCACGGCACAAAGCTTTACGTCTCGCCTGGGCCCACCAACACCGCCATTGGATTGTTGATGACTGGAAACACGTTGCCTGGTCTGATGAGTCTTGTTTCCAATTTTATCGGGTAGATGGACGTGTACGGGTATGGAGAATCTTCATGAATCCATGGACCTTACATATCAACATGGGACTGTTCAAGCTGGTGGAGGCTCTGTCATGGTATGGGGTGTGTGCAGTTGGCGTGAAATAGGATCCCTGATATGTCTAGATACGATTCTGATAAGTGACAGATACGTAAGCATCCTGTCCGATCACCTGCACCCATTCCTGTCCATTGTGCATTCCGACGGACATGGACAAATCCAGCAGGACAATGCGACACCCCACACATCGAGAGTTGCTACCGAGTGGCTCCAGGAACACTCTTCTGACTTTAGACACTTTCATTGACCACCTAAATTACCAGACATGAAAATTATTGAGCATATCTGGGATGCCTTGCAACGTGCTGTTCAGAAGAGATCTCCNACCACCTAAATTACCAGACAAGAAAATTATTGAGCATATCAGGGATGCCTGGAGACGTGCTGTTCAGAAGAGATCTCCACCGCCTCGCACTGCTATGGATTTGTGGACTGCCCTGCAGGATTCATGGTGTGAATTGCCTCCTGCATAGCTTCAGACATTAGTCGAGTCCATGCCACGTCGTCTTCCGGCACTTCTGCGTGCTCGCGAGAGCCCTAAACGATATCCGGCAGGTGTGCCAGTTTTTTTGGCTCTTCAGTGTAATATTCAATGTTTTCATGCAAAATTCAAGTCAAAAAATGCATTTTAACGTAAGATTTCGCAGGGCCTGCTGTGATTGGCCAACCTATCCGATGGTGGCGGGGTTACAATTTCTCCACTCAGAGATGGCAGCACTATCTCCTTTCTCGTGTGAACACTCGTAAAGTTTTAATTAAAAATTTTTAAAAGCATTTTCGCCTCTTATTTTATTTATACCAATTAATATCAACGAAAAATGAAAATACTAGTCTTAATTCACTGTTACTTTCTAATCACTGTTTAATATCGTGCTGCCACCATACGTTTCCAGCTGTCTCAGGACTCGGGTACTACACAGCGCCTCAGGATTTGAGAAAATGGTTGATTATGATGAATGAAACAACTCACGTTCCTAAAATCACCACCATCTCATTTCACTGCAGGCAACACCTTGCCCAGACCTTTCGCGAATAAAATCATGGGCTTATTTCAGGCTTGGAATCCGCTTGTATAACATAACGTACTGGCCAGTGGTCTAATAAACTCTCATCCAGTTTATAACTAAACCGGCTGTTTTCAAAATTCCGAAAAGATGGGACATTACTAGGTAGCAGCGTCACTGCTACCTCCTCCCTCGGACCCTTTGGAAGAGGAGGGGGGGAAGTCTACGATACCAGGGCTTTCCGGGCGACTCTGTAGCTCATTTTAAAGCGTCTGCGAGCTTAGCTCATGCTTACAATTTAAGATGCGTGGGGCGAAGGGGGTTAGTTTCTCTAAAGCCATCTACTTCAAATGCAATACAACTGGGCTTGGTAAGGTTCAAATGAGAAAATAATCATCGAGCAACTTTGAAGGAGGGAACGTAAGAAAGTCAGTGTAAGGGAGGGTTCTCCCGATCGCTCGGCCACTGTCACTACTGAACTGAACTACCCCATTAGTAGCCAGAAAACGCCGGTTCTAGCACACCTGGCGCCTGCCAGGAATCAGGGAGCCAGCATGGTTCTCCCGCGTCAGCCGATGACGTCACCGCGGCTCCAGCACTAGGCGCTAGGTACGCGCGGCTCTACACGACGCTTTCAAAATAAGCTCGTCTCTACGCGAGGCTCTCACAATATAATATTTTTGAAATTATTTTGAAAAAATACATTTTTTTTATTTTTACTTAAATTTTTAATTTTAATGGCGAGAGGCTCTCAAAAACGGACAAGACAATACCATTCAGAATTTTCATCTTCATTTCCCCCAGACATACAACTTCTCACAGCATACAAGCCTAGTCTAATTTCAGAATCTCAAATTACGACACACGAGGCTCTCGAAGGAGGGCAAGGCCTTCGATGCTGACAATGTTAAAGACGCCTTGGAGGTGTTAACACCTCCGCTTTTGTAAAAAAAAAAAAATGTAAGACATATTAATATAATTCTACACATTGTATCGTAAATCTGAGAGAGGCGCTGCGTGATCATCAGACTCAAAATTTTTGAAGTTGTTATTTTAAAATTGATGATTTTTTTTTTTCAAATTACGTCCGAACAAAATGCTTAAATGACCATTTCTTAATTTTCCTTATTTGCATCGATGCCTATGATAAGAATTTGACGAGTACATCTTAAATGGTTCGGGAATTACGATCAACTATGCTTATTAGTTCGCATAGGGCTTAAATGACCATTTGTTTATTTTCCTTGTCTGCGTCGATGNAAAATGCTTAAATGACCATTTCTTAATTTTCCTTATCTGCATCGATGCCTATGATAAGAATTTGACGAGTACATCTTAAATGGTTCGGGAATTACGATCAACTATGCTTATTAGTTCGCATAGGGCTTAAATGACCATTTGTTTATTTTCCTTGTCTGCGTCGATGCCTATGTCATGAATTTGACTACATCTTAAACGGTTCTGAAATTACGGCCAACTATGCTTATAAGTTCGCATAGGGCTTAAATGACTATTTGTTGTTTAAATCGTATTTGGGAAGACTCTGAGATAACCCCCAAGCTTGGAATGCAAGGGGGTGAAGTTTAACATGTCCTATATCCGTTGCATCACCATGGCACCCTGTGAATGCGAGAGCATGAAGTATGGTAGGTGTAGACTATGAGAAAACTCCTCAACTCCTCAACTCATCAATGCCCAAAAAAGAGTAATTTAACCACATTGTGGAGTTATTGTGAAGAATATGAAAAAATAATATTTTGGGGGAAATTAGGGAAATTTCGAGAGAAAAAGGGACATTTTTAGGGAAAAGGGTCCTTTTGAGGGAAATACGTNAATAATATTTTGGGGGAAATTAGGAAAATTTCGAGAGAAAAAGGGACATTTTTAGGGAAAAGGGTCCTTTTGAGGGAAATACGTGACATTTTGAGGGAAAAAAGGGACTTTTCGAGGGGAAAACGGGGAAAAGTGGCTGCGGAATGCAAGAGCAGGAGGTCCTCGGCGGTGAATCCCTGAATCCCTGTCCGAACCTGTGTTTAAACATACTATTTCCTACTACTACAAAAAAGTATTAATATAAATTAATGTGGGTTTTATTTTAACGTTCAGAATTCTGTTCGGACGTAATTTGAAAAAAAAAAAAAAAAAAAAAAAAAAA
>NQII01004457.1:171864-205584 GCA_002778355.1 Clitarchus hookeri
AAAAAAAAAAAAAAAAAAAAAAAAAACATCAATTTGAAAATAAAAACTTCAAAAATTTTGAGTCTGGTAATCACGCAGCGCCGCTCTCAGATTTACGATACAGTGTGTAGAATTATTTTAATATGTCTTACCTTTTTTTACAAGTGCGGAGGTGTTAACACCTCCAAGGCGTCTTTAACATTGTCAGCATCGACAGCCTTGCCCTCCTTCGAGAGCCTCATGTGTCGTAATTTGAGATTCTAAAATTAGACTAGACTTGTATGCTGTGAGAAGTTGTATGTCTGGGGGCAATGAACAAGAAAATTCTGAATGGTGTTGTCTTGCTCGTTTTTGAGGCCCTCTCGCCATTAAAATTAAAATTTTAAGTAAAAATAAAAAATTAATGTATTTTTTCAAAACAATTTCAAAAATATTATATTGTGAGAGCCTCGCGTAGAGACGAGCGCATTTTGAAAGCGTCGTGNTTCGTTTTTGAGGCCCTCTCGCCATTAAAATTAAAATTTTAAGTAAAAATAAAAAATTAATGAATTTTTTCAAAACAATTTCAAAAATATTATATTGTGAGAGCCTCGCGTAGAGACGAGCGCATTTTGAAAGCGTCGTNATTTTTTCAAAACAATTTCAAAAATATTATATTGTGAGAGCCTCGCGTAGAGACGAGCGCATTTTGAAAGCGTCGTGTAGAGCCTCGCGTACCTAGCTCCTAGCGCTGGAGCCGCGGTGACGTCACCGGCTGACGCGGGAGATGCATGCTGGCTCCCTGATTCCTGGCAGGCGCCAGGTGTGCTAGAACCGGCGTTTTCTGGCAACTTAAATNGGGAGATGCATGCTGGCTCCCTGATTCCTGGCAGGCGCCAGGTGTGCTAGAACCGGCGTTTTCTGGCAACTTAAATTCCTTCGTGCACCGGCAATGGACTTTCCCAACTTTCCCGTGGCATTTTCGACTTCTGCACATTACTTTCTCATTTGGATTTCACTATACCACCCTCGCGTTGAGGAGCTTCGCTCCAGTGATGATGAGCGGCGGCTGAGAGGTAGTGGCACTGTGTTTCCCCGCTTGTCGTGTGCACACACAGAGTGATCATGCCATGTCAAAACTTAACAATCATACCATCAGAGTGTCCGCCTTTGACCACAGAAGAATCGTGGCCTGTCGGACTGTGGGCAATCTTACCGTGAAGTTCGTTCTCGCGTTGGAAGAAATGCAACCTCGGTAAAGCGGATATCGAATCAGTGGTTCGAGGAGGGACGGACTGAGCGACGTGCAGAAAGCCAACAGACCCATCGCACCACCGAGAGCGAGGAAAGATATCTGGTGCTCATGGCAATTACGGGACTGCACAGCCACATCAGACACCATAATCGGGAGTTCAGTCATGTGACATATCAATTTGTGTCCTCACGCATCAGGGCAACATGCCCAGGCGCCCATTACTGCGGCTGCCACTGACTGCTCACCACAGGTGCGTGCGGCTGCAATGGTGCGTGGAACGTCGGACCTGGAGAGACAAATGAAAAACCATCGTCTTCTCCGACGAATCCCGCTTCCGCTTGCAGCACCACGATGGTCGCATCTATGTCCGGCGGGGCCATGGCGCACATCTGGCCGAGTCCGGCGTTATGCACCGTCATACCGGCCCAGTACCTGGAGTCATGGTATAGGGTGCCTTCGGATTCCAGCCCCACTCGAACCTAGTCTTCATAGCTGGTACGCAGACCAGCAATTGTCACACAATGGAGGTGTTAAGAACCTGTTGTTCAATATCCCCAGGGCCAGCCTTCTGTACCAACAGGATAATGCCCAACCGCACGTGGCACACATCGTCCGACGGTTCCTGGATGACAACCATGTCACACTGCTTCCTTGGCCTGCGCTTTTACCGGATATCTCCCCCGTCGAAAACGTGTAGTCCATGGTTGGATGGCGGCTGGCCAATCACAGGACACCCGCGGCCACAACGGGTTGGCGGAGATACCCCAGATGGACATCCAAAGTCTTTTCCATGCCGCATCGTATATAGCAGTGGTTATTGTCACTTGTAGTGAGTCACACAATATACAGTTCTCCCCCATATTCTGTACGTCATACCGAGCTGAAAGAGTAATCATGTTGCAATTTTGAATGGCCAGCAGTATAATTTGATGCCAGCAAACCCCTTTTTGTGACGGTTGAAGGTCATTGTTAACACCCATTATCCATAAAGAGTGTTTAATTTAAATACTTTCTGCATCACCTACAATTAACTAGTAGTTCAGCTCCACCTTCAAAGGCCTAAACTTCCTCTTATGCTTTTTGAAAAGAAAAAATTTGTGACTATCCTCTCACCGCGGTTCCTCGGAGTTACGTAGTTATAAAATGTACAGGCAAAACGTATTACCACAATGGGATATTTCTTTTAATAAACTGATAGCCATTTTGTTAAGTCGACTTTCACCACGTAGTCTCGTGATTCTTATAAAGCGTATAAACAGATTTCATAAAAACCAGCTCTCTGTTGCTTTAAGTGCGTTTTATGTNGTCTCGTGATTCTTATAAAGCGTATAAACAGATTTCATAAAAACCAGCTCTCTGTTGCTTTAAGTGCGTTTTATGTTTTGCATTATGAAACTATAAAATTACCGTTATTAAGGAATTACGAACCTAGTTGCACATAATTATTAGTCTTGTCCGACAGATGAATACGAATATTAAAGCCCGAGTTAAAAATTATTCTGAATACTGACAAGAAAAGAACATTTGCCAATTATTCCCGCCGAAACAGACGCGCATTCACAGTGCAGGTTGTTCGTGTTAAAGCTCCATTCATGGTTACTTCCAACTGTTCTGAAGCCCTGCTAAAATTCTACTTCCAGGATATCCCTCCGCCTCATAAAAACAAAGTTTAAAAAATTACCATCAGAGGGCCAACGCATCGCATTCGTGCGCACTCAGTGTGATAATATTTTCCATAAGAACTATTTATTAGTAGGCATTACCAACACACCTATTTTGTCCCTGTCCTTATTCGTATTAATTATAAACGAAGAAATTATAATTTATAGATAAAATATGGGTAAAAGTTCAATTTATCACAAATAAGGTACTTTTATTTTAACACAAGCAACAACCAAACACTTCATACATGGAATGTTTTTTCAAAGGTTTGATTAAAAAAGTGTAAAGAAACCGCGAACATACTATACACACTATCACACAGTCTCCGAGTAACCCTTTCGTGCCCATTGTAGACAATCGTCTACATGTTGCACGGGAAAATTGTGTTTCACCGGTACTGTACTCTGCGAGGCTCAGATCCCAATTATCTTCCCTGTGGTTAACTGATTCCTAAATCGTGCTACTGCGCTACGTTATGATTGATTCATGTCACTGATCACCGAACACGAAGCCTAAAGCTTATTGGTTGTGAAGTTCTTTGCTAGCTTAAGTACAGTACGNTCATGTCACTGATCACCGAACACGAAGCCTAAAGCTTATTGGTTGTGAAGTTCTTTGCTAGCTTAAGTACAGTACGCGCATCCAAAAATTTCTGATTTGCAACACTAGAAATTATAAATTAATGCGGGACTGAAAGAGTTAAGTTGGCAGAGAATTAAGAAAATTAGTTCCAAGTCTTGACTTTGTACTGCGAGTGTAATGTTTAAATTTATGGCAACTTAAGTTAGCGTTTTTTCCTTTATACAAATTAGAGTACGAAGTGGCATATTAGTAACACATTTATGTTCTTATGAATAAAATCATGAGGCCAATGGTTACGTAAATGTTACAGATGGCGAAATTATACAAAATTATTAATTCAATAAATTATTTGCAGGGCTTTCAAACGTGTTAAGTTAACCGTGATCAGATTATAGCTGGGTTTAATAATTTAAGGTCTACGACTTAACTCGGGCAATGGTGTTATGGCGAATTTTTTGCCCTTAAAGACGAAACTGTCACGAATCTGGTTACATTACTTTGCTAGTTTTTTTTTACGATGGTACCTATTATATGAACGTTAAGAAACATCAGTTGTAATTTTTGCGGAGAAAAATTTAAATTTTGGTTTAGTTGTCGGAATGAACTTGATGGACTATATATCGTATTATGCACAAGGCATTGTAATTGGGACGCAGTCAGCTCGCCTACTAATTGGCCGACGGCTGGCCAATGATGGGACTTCTAAGTCTGGTAAGCCTTGTCCGGTGAAATTTGGACCAATAATTTGTAATTTGGACGCCGATAAGCGGAAAGGCACGTGCCAATACAACTGCAGCTCCTGTAGCGCGGAGGAGTACAAAATACTAATTTCTACTTGTCGCTGCTTCCGGTACGTGGCGGGTAGACCTCGAAGCGTCGAGGGAAGAAAAATCGCTTCCGGCTGTGTTCGAAACTTCGCGTTCACAAAATGGTAGCTCCCAGCATCCCCCGAGCGCAAGCACCTTGCGTAGAGTTTTACACACTTTGATATTCATTATCGCTGTTATGAATCTCATAACCGTAATGAGGGAGCAGACAATTGCTGTCATTATCACTGCAAACAAAGTGGACGCCAGGCCCGATGAGTAGCTTCGCAGGTAATATTAGCTTCCAAAAATGTGGCAAAGTATCGAGACGCCCGTGGCAAAAAGAATACATATTTCAGCCATAAAAGTTACAGAGCTGACAGGAAGTTTTGATCACCAAGAACTCTTCCTGAACAAAATAACTTAATAGTATAGTCTATTCGTGGCATCTTCACATTTTCTGAATCAAACCTTTGAAAAATCATATTATGTATGATGTGCTTAGTTGTTTCGTAAATAAGTCGTGTTTCACAAGCATTTTTTACTTCTGATGACATCAAAGCATCTCAAAATTCCATTTATAATTAATATAAATTAAAACGTAGAGAAAATAGGTGTGTCGGCGATGCCTAGTAAGAAATAGTTCTCATGCAAGAACGAATGTGATGCGCTGTCCCTCTGGTGTAATTTTCTAGACTTAGGTAAGCCTTGTTTACATGAGGCGGAGTAACAGCAGTAAATATGTAGAAATTTAGCAGGGTTTCAGAAAAATTGGAAGTTACCGTGAATGGAGTATAGTTTAGATACAGTAATTAGTTCTGCAGAAGCCACTGATACCTCTGTTACAAGAATATGAAACCAATTTTATCAAATTTGATTTACTGTTTTTATATTTCAGAATTAAACGTCACTTTTACCGTCAATTTAAGTAGGTATTTGTGTTTTTATCATACGATCCTGGGCCTGATCATTTCACCTTCATTATTACCTCGTCACATTCTCCAATGCCAAAACAACCCCTCTCTTAATTTTGCTCAGTTCTTATTGTTAACAATTGCAGTACAGGTAAGTAGGACTTCTATTTTGGAAGAAACTTCATACAGTGATATAAGTTCACAAAATAAATTTATGATGTACAAGAAACCTTGCTATTTACTCTAAAATGTTTTTTTTTTTACTTCGGTCCACATGTCCTAAAAATTAACAAAATTTTATATGAATTTTAAACTTTTTCTATATACTATTTTTTTTCATATTTAACGTGTATTAGTTATTACTGTCTTTATGCAATTAAATAATAAGTTATATTTATTTTTGTTACGTGTAGTTGTATTATTTATGAATTTTATTATTATTCTGATTGCCCCTTTCTTTCACATTTGTCGTGTGTCAAATATTAGTTTTATAGAGCTAGCTTGTAATTACTAAATAAGTTAAATGTAATGAATATTGCATTGTACATCATAATGGCGTACTTTAATATCATTCCGGCACATTCGAACCTGTGCATCAAGGCGTATCGTAATGTTCCGTGGCCTATGCAGTGGGAGCGAAAAGAAATACAGACCTCGGTTGTAAGGAATAAAATACCTTTAGTGCGGTNCATGTCACTGATCACCGAACACGAAGCCTAAAGCTTATTGGTTGTGAAGTTCTTTGCTAGCTTAAGTACAGTACGTGCATCCAAAAATGTCTAATTTGCAACACTATAAATTATAAATTAATGCGGGACTGAAAGAGTTAAGTTGGCAGAGAATTAAGAAAATTAGTTCCAAGTCTTGACTTTGTACTGCGAGTGTAATGTTTAAATTTATGGCAACTTAAGTTAGCGTTTTTTCCTTTATACAAATTAGAGTACGAAGTGGCATATTAGTAACACATTTATGTTCTTATGAATAAAATCATGAGGCCAATGGTTACGTAAATGTTACAGATGGCGAAATTATACAAAATTATTAATTCAATAAATTATTTGCAGGGCTTTCAAACGTGTTAAGTTAACCGTGATCAGCTTATAGCTGGGTTTAATAATTTAAGGTCTACGACTTAACTCGGGCAATGGTGTTGTGGCGAATTTTTTGCCCTTAAAGACAAAACTGTCACGAATCTGGTTACATTACTTTGCTAGTTTTTTTTTAGGATGGTACCTACTATATGAACGTTAAGAAACATCAGTTGTAATTTTTGCGGAGAAAAATTTAAATTTTGGTTTAGTTGTCGGAATGAACGTGATGGACTATATATCTCGTATTATACACAAGGCATTGTAATTGGGACGCAGTCAGCTCGCCTACTAATTGGCTGACGGCTGGCCAATGACGGGACTTCTAAGTCTGGTAAGCCTCGTCCGGTGTAATTTGGACCAATAATTTGTAATTTGGACGCCGATAAGCGGAAAGGNTAATTTGTAATTTGGACGCCGATAAGCGGAAAGGCACGTGCCAATACAACTGCAGCTCCTGTAGCGCGGAGGAGTACAAAATACTAATTTCTACTTGTCGCTGCTTCCGGTACGTGATGGGTAGACCTCGAAGCGTCGAGGGAAGAAAAATCGCTTCCGGCTGTGTTCGAAACTTCGCGTTCACAAAATGGTAGCTCCCAGCATCCCCCGAGCGCAAGCACCTTGCGTAGAGTTTTACACACTTTGATATCCATTATCGCTGTTATGAATCTCATAACCGTAATGAGGGAGCAGACAATTGCTGTCATTATCACTACAAACAAAGTGGACGCCAGGCCCGATGAGTAGCTTCGCAGGTAATATTAGCTTCCAAAAATGTGGCGAAGTATCGAGACGCCCGTGGCAAAAAGAATACATATTTCAGCCATAAAAGTTACAGAACTGACAGGAAGTTTTGATCACCAAGAACTCTTCCTGAACAAAATAACTTAATAATATAGTCTATTCGTGGCATCTTCACATTTTCTGAATCAAACCTTTGAAAAATCATATTATGTATGTGCTTAGTAGTTTCCTAAATAAGTCGTGTTTCACAAGCGTTTTTTACTTCTGATAACATCAAAGCATCTCAAAATTCCATTTATAATTAATATAAATTAAAACGTAGAGAAAATAGGTGTGTCGGCGATGCCTAGTAAGAAATAGTTCTCATGCAAGAACGAATGTGATGCGTTGTCCCTTCGGTGTAATTTTCTAGACTTAGGTAAGCCTTGTTTGCATGAGGCGGAGTAACAGCAGTAAATATGTAGAAATTTAGCAGGGTTTCAGAAAAATTGGAAGTTACTGTGAATGGAGTATAGTTTAGATACAGTAATTAGTTCTGCAGAAGCCACTGATACCTCTGTTACAAGAATATGAAACCAATTTTAACAAATTTGATTTACTGTTTTTATATTTCAGAATTAAACGTCACTTTTACCGTCAATTTAAGTAGGTATTTGTGTTTTTATCATACGATCCTGGGCCTGATCATTTCACCTTCATTATTACCTCGTCACATTCTCCAATGCCAAAACAACCCCTCTCTTAATTTTGCTCAGTTCTTATTGTTAACAATTGCAGTACAGGTAAGTAGGACTTCTATTTTGGAAGAAACTTCATACAGTGATATAAGTTCACAAAATAAATTTATGATGTACAAGAAACCTTGCTATTTACTCTAAAATGTTTTTTTTTACTTCGGTCCACATGTCCTAAAAATTAACAAAATTTTATATGAATTTTAAACTTTTTCTATATACTANTACTTCGGTCCACATGTCCTAAAAATTAACAAAATTTTATATGAATTTTAAACTTTTTCTATATACTATTTTTTTCATATTTAACGTGTATTAGTTATTACTGTCTTTATGCAATTAAATAATTAGTTATATTTATTTTTGTTACGTGTAGTTGTATTATTTATGTATTTTATTATTATTATGATTGCCCTTTTCTTTCACGTTTGTCGTGTGTCAAATATTAGTTTTATAGAGATAGCTTGTAATTACCAAATAAGGTAAATGCAATGAATATTGCATTGTACATCATAATGGCGTACTTTAGTATCATTCCAGCACATTCGATGCCTTTGTATCAAGGCGTATCGTAACGTTCCGTGGCCTATGCAGTGGGAGCGAAAAGAAATACAGACCTCGGTTGTAAGGAATAAAATACCTTTAGTGCGGTNGTTCCGTGGCCTATGCAGTGGGAGCGAAAAGAAATACAGACCTCGGTTGTAAGGAATAAAATACCTTTAGTGCGGTGCCGCGAGTAATAATTTTAGTTTTGGACTCATTAGATCGATTGACACTGATCGCGCTATTTTCCGCCATAATAAAAATAGCGAATGTGACATAACAATAAATATATTAACAATTTTCTTTAAATATCAGAAAAACTTTATTTTTCTTGGCTACATTTTTCTATACTCTATGCTATATGATTACATCGAAGACTTACTCGTTACTAATGTAGTTTAGATTTGATTGATGTCCTGGTGCTTTTGTTGATTAGTGAGCTTGTCTTGAATTCAAAGTATGATGTTGATCTTTGCAACGGCCATGAATTTCGCAAAATATATTGCACTAAATATTACCCTTTCAAAGCTGTAAATGGAAATTTCAAAAGCCATTAACATTTATTTTTCAAAATTTTTGTGATTGTTTTGTGATTAATTCCGAAAGGAAAAATAAGGTTATGTGAATACTTCAGTTGATTCCCGTATTTTTGATATGAAGTTCCGTTGACCCCTGAACACAGAACATAACTCATATCAAAGCAGTTTCAATCAAGGTGTTTATTTTTTGTATTTATAGAACCGTCTTCAAAACGGAAAATTATTTGTTTTACGGCATCAATGTCATGTTCCATCGCACGACTTTAAAGCTCACGTCCCTTTTTAAACANCGGAAAATTATTTGTTTTACGGCATCAATGTCATGTTCCATCGCACGACTTTAAAGCTCACGTCCCTTTTTAAACAGTACAGTGAATATGGGGTCCAGAAATCTCGCTGGCTGCCCAGAACCAAACTCCGTGTCACAATATTTTACTGCTTTGTTGCCAACAGGACTACCCAAACCGACGTGGAGGTTATAACAGTTTATGTAAACAAGTGCTTTGAAATATGTGTGTATACTTCCTCCGACCGATTTCTTATGCAGCTAGATTAAAGTCCAATCGCCAAAAGTATTTTATTCATATAAAAGTTCTTGTCTTTTCAAAATTAAGATGTAAACAAACACGTTCATCACTGTTGACCGTGTGACTTTGACAGATGTGTTGTATTGGGGTAGGTCAGTGTTGGATACATGCGCAGAAGACGAATAATCGGCCTACCCCATCTTTAGTCTGTGGTTTAAANTTGGGGTAGGTCAGTGTTGGATACATGCGCAGAAGACGAATAATCGGCCTACCCCATCTTTAGTCTGTGGTTTAAACAGCTCGCGGAAGTATTCCTTTCCATTGTTAGGGACGAATAACGTCAACTTGTTGCAGCTGGTGTACCTCCCGCGTCTCCCCTTCACGTAGCCTGAAGCCTGGCCGGATAGCTTCGTCCACTCCACACATGCGCTCCTCACAAATTGCTGTCATTAACAGTGTTTTATTGAGGTTGATGAGCATTTAATTTGCCGTCGATAATCGCAGTACACTTATCTCCAAAAGAGTACATGCTCGCTAACTTCCACGCCTCATAATACGAAGTCGTGTGTAATTTTACCAAGAAGGAATTTGACCAAAAGGTGTTTAGATTTAGTTCACGGAATATGCTACCGAGCATCTCGAGGAATACGAAACGCCGATTTGTGATTCAAGAAAACCTCAGGAATGTTCGCTTATGTAATTTAAAAGAAGAGAAATAATGTTTACTTAAGAAAATCAGGAAAATCACTTCTGGGTAAAAAAAAAAAAANTATGTAATTTAAAAGAAGAGAAATAATGTTTACTTAAGAAAATCAGGAAAATCACTTCTGGGTAAAAAAAAAAAAATTCAAATGAAACGTTTCTGAGAATAAATCGCTGCTCGCAACCAGAATCGTGTTTAATTTCAGCTNAAAAAAAAAAAATTCAAATGAAACGTTTCTGAGAATAAATCGCTGCTCGCAACCAGAATCGTGTTTAATTTCAGCTGTAATCAACCATCAGACCAAATCTGTCCCTATAAAACATGCAAAATTCATCTTGTTTCTGAAATCATGACGCATTTTCTTGTATACAAGTTAGGGAAGCAATATTCTTTAACAAAGGTAGATTAGGCCTCTCCCTTTCGACGACAAAGTTTCGTGTTTGAAACCCGGGTATGCCATGGATAGGGTTGCCAACTGTAAATTACGAAGACGAAACTCTAAAAAAATTCAGGACGTTTTAAAAAAAATGCAGGACACGTTGAATTTGCAGCAATTAACTTTTTTTATTTACATAATTACTTTCGTTATGTATTTTGTGGCTCTGCATTAACTGGCTTTCTTATTTAAATCAATAATATCTGATACCTGTAACAAATAATAAAATCAAATATTATTTAGCACAAGTTTTTTTTACAAATTTCATTTCCCTATGCTAATATAAAGTCCTTGCTGCAGTAATGTAGCTTCAAGGGCCTGAACTTTTATTTAATGGCGAATGTTTTTGAGAGATGACAAAATATCACCTACTGATACGCTGGTTCTTAACATTTTCTTGCCGTTTTCGCAATTTACATGCCTTCAAAATAATTTAGACCTAAAGTATCGTAAACTGTACAATTTGTTTCACTTTCATCGTATTCACTTGTACAGCAAGGATACTTTTCTTTTGGCTTATCCGAAATATTACATTTCCTTATTTTCCTTCCGGGATCGCTCTTTTCTGGCTGCAAGGAATACGTGTATTTTTTTTCTCTAGTTCTAGCGAATTCGCAACTNTCCTTCCGGGATCGCTCTTTTCTGGCTGCAAGGAATACGTGTATTTTTTTTCTCTAGTTCTAGCGAATTCGCAACTACGCCACAGCACTTAGCTACAAAAGTACGACGTGAAATGCGTAAACAAAGACAGGAAACACAGAAACATACCGCTTCCTCTTACTCGAACAGGTGAGAAAAAAAATNCGTGAAATGCGTAAACAAAGACAGGAAACACAGAAACATACCGCTTCCTCTTACTCGAACAGGTGAGAAAAAAAATCGACCGAGGTATATCGGCACGCAGTTGTTCAATAGCGACAAATTACCACTCGCGACCTCTCGTGACTATAGAACCGTACATAATAAAAAACAATGCAAGACCAGATGTGGTAAGGTCTTGCATATTTTGTTTTTTAAATGCCAGAATTTTTCAAGGAAAACCAATTGCCGGCCGGGGATTACTTGGAAGGTTCAAAAAGAGGACATGTCCGGTAAAACCCTGGCGTTTGGTAACTCTACTCATGGACACGTGTGTAGTTTTTATCATACAAGTTTAGTTTAATTTACTATGTGGATCACCTTATTGGTTTATCAGGATACGGGCCAGGGTTAAATAGGCAAACATTTCGATATTGTTTTTATCATGGCTCGAGTAAATATGTATTATCATTTCGCTTGCGGTGGATCAGCTCATGAATTTAAGTCCTACAGCAAGATGGAACTTTACGTTATTGTAACACGAAACCAGAGTGCGCTAATATGCTACCATAATCCCTGTTACAGTGGTGCAAATCAGAAACTACATAATCGAAAGCATCAAAGAATTGAATATCTTATTTACTGCAAAAATAAATGTATGTATTGTTATGTAGATGCTAAAATACTTCCCGAACTTACGAATATCTAAATACAGGAACATGGCTCAATCTATGAACACGAGAGTCGGGCCACCTCGTGGTTCGGAGACCAGTGTCGTCTTGTAGGTGCTATCGTCTTTAGCATTCATTAGCATTTCCGGGTGATGTTTACACAAAATTTAAAAATTTTTTGCCATAAAAGTCTTTATTAAAATTTTTTGATGAACGTTGTCTACAATAAAGCGAGCACTTCAGAAATCAATAACCTTAGAAAAAAGTCACTGCTCCTACCTGCATATATTTTAACGGGCGCACTGAGTGACATGCACCCAGTAAAGTTGGTAGCGATGCAGTGAAATTAGTTCCATGTCTATACGTCGAATTGAAAATAGTTAGATAACAATTTGTAAATGCTGTTCACGGTAAAGTGAGCACTTTTGAAACAAACCTTTGAGAAAAATCAGTGTCTATAACTACATATAACTACTACATGCATGCACGTTCCCANGCACTTTTGAAACAAACCTTTGAGAAAAATCAGTGTCTATAACTACATATAACTACTACATGCATGCACGTTCCCAGTTAAGTTGGCAGCGAATGAATAAATCTAGTTCTTAACACTTGACATTGTATTGTCACTGTGATGTTTAATTTCAGTAGCGTCATTGGTATATTTATTTAATGTTTCATTTTTAAATTCATTTTAGAGTATGAATTTTCATATTAGTAACACNAGCACTTTTGAAACAAACCTTTGAGAAAAATCAGTGTCTATAACTACATATAACTACTACATGCATGCACGTTCCCGGTTAAGTTGGCAGCGAATGAATAAATATAGTTCTTAACACTTGACATTGTATTGTCACTGTGATGTTTAATTTCAGTGACGTCATTGGATATATATTTAATGTTTCATTTTTAAATTCATTTTAGAGTATGAATTTTCATATTAGTAACGCATTTGTATTCCTAACATCTGCAAGGTGCCTCTTGGATGGCGCGTGAATAAAGTCATCACGCTCAAAACAATGTCAATATTTATATATGGCGGAACGATACAAAGTTTGCAGGAAAATAGATCATACGCAGGGCTTTCATAAGTGCTCAGTTTACCGTGAACAACCTATAATAATATAAATTATTTATTTAGTTTTGGTTTTTTAATGCATCCAAATGTAAAAATTAGTATATTTGTAAAATATGTACTTTTCTAATAACTTCACACTTTCACTTGACCGACGCACGAATAAAGTGATGAGGCCCATGACAGAGTTACTTTTACCCTAAGGCGGAAGAACACACAACGTGCGTACAAGTGCATCTTAAGCAGGGCTTTCGAGTTTGCAGTGGACAGTCTATAGAAACGTTAACGTAGGTATAGGTGGGTTCAGTTTAAAGTCTCGCCGACAACGAAATCATTAGAGATGGAGCAAGTTGCTTAGAGAAGCAGGAACGTGGCAGGAATCAGTCACGGCCTGTAGTAAGGATTTATCCCAGCAGTGCCTGCGGTGATTCAGGGTAAACATGGAAAACCGAAATGAGGATGAACGGACCGGGAATTGAACCTGCGTCCTCCCGAGTATAAATCCAGTGGTTCGTCCCAGTGCCACCTCGCTCGGCGAAAATTTAAAACACGTAGGTGCAGGAATTGGTCGGAAATGGGTTCACTGATATTCGTTCACCCATGATGAATAATGATGCACTTTGTCAAAGTGATACCTAAGCCACTTGTGCAATAACACTATCGTACAGAAAGCTGTATGCACGAGTAGTATGACACCCCATTTAGTCGAATGATATATCAAAAGTAAATATACAAACTTTTTCGAATTCTGAATGTGCATACCAGTTAACTGTGCTATTTTAAAAATATTTACAGAATGTGCGATGTCTTATTTTTAGTTCAACTTGCGAATCTGCTCGGGAATTTTCCCAGAGCCCGCGCCATAAAAACGTTTCCCTTCTGAGTTGCAGTCAAGATGGCCGCCGTTTCAGTTGCGTGGCTGTAGAGAGATGACCTCGAGCTATCCATTACCCGGTCCATTATACCTGCTATTAATGTAATAACAGGCCTGGCCAGCAGCACCGCGGGCTACGCCATCTGACGGCCTGCTGATTATCTAAACAAGCAAACGCGACAAGATGGCGGGACCACGGCTACTTTACACATTTACACCTCGCATCTCGCGCCCTCAATACCGATCATTACCTCCCCGCGTGTCACACTATCGACACCGGTCTAGGCGTCTGGCGACGGGAAGGGTATTATTTTTTTTTTCAGGACGGCGAGGAGTCAACAAACCCATGCCGGCCTTCCAGCACGTTCTCGGAACGATCCTTGATTGAAAGACGAATTTTAGAACAAGGCATAGCAAAGTTAGGGCTTCGAAATACATAAGCTTTTCTCGTCGCCTCTGAATAGTTGCGTAACAAATGACTGGGAAGGGGAAGGAGGGGGCAGGGTATGCATTGCCCCTTCCTTAATTTTGTAAAGGGCGCCAGAATCATAGTAAAGAACGGCCCAAATTTTTGTATACACCTGTTTAACCAGCTGTTGCCCGACGAATTCTCGAGCTAAACGAACATGCTACATAACTCACCATCGAGCATGCGTCATATGACAAATTGTTGATGCCCGGCTCCACATTCAATGAACGTGATGAATTATCTGCATGCATATATAAATGAATATATGCATGACTTAGAGGTCAGTTGTTATTCAATCAACAAGAGTTAGTCGACAGGAGACAGTCGACAGGAGACAGGAGACAAGAGACAGTCGACAGGTGGCTGCGAGGAGTCGGTCAGTGGCTGCGAGTCAGTCTTGTGAAAAATATATAGGTGTACGAATACTTGTAATTTTTTTTGCATGAATATTTCTCAAGCTTTCAAGATCACGAATGTAGCTGTGTATCACGTAGACAGAATATAAAGTTCTGCTGATAATAGTATAAACAAGTTATGTCAAGAGAAAGAACAAATTGTTTCGGGTTGGACCCTGACTTCAGATAAAATCATCCTGAGCTGAGAACAACTCGACACGTACCACTTAGCAAATAGGCATGTGCTGACTATCCCTACCTGGCTATAGGGAATTACTACTTGCTTCACCTTCGACAGTCAGGATGGTGATATAAATTACTACAACCAAAGAAATTCGCTCAGTGGTTAAACAGACCTGTGAGGTGTCGGTATTGTGTGAAGGCAGCACTGAGGAGAAAACAATGAGGAGTCAGCAGTCAGGAGACAGCAGTGAGGATTCAGCAATGAGGAGTCAGCAGTGATGAGTCAGCACTGTTGGTCTGGTTGCATGGCTGGTGTGACTTGTTGATATGACCTATTGATACGTCATTTTTTTGTATTGCTGGTTCTCTTCTAATGGCATAGACTGTGGGTAATGAGTGATGTTATGATCCGTACATGTAGTCGAGGTTTCGCATAATATAATTATTTATCGGAATATTTCGTAGGAATAGNAGTGATGTTATGATCCGTACATGTAGTCGAGGTTTCGCATAATATAATTATTTATCGGAATATTTCGTAGGAATAGAGAGCTTAATTAGTTTCTTGATAGAGGTTATGTTATGGCAGTGGATATTGTGTGATGGTTGAAACATATGGATATATGGTTGGATAATATTGTTTTAATGGTGGGAATTCTGGTTTCTTATTTAATTAAAATTATAATAGTNATATGGATATATGGTTGGATAATATTGTTTTAATGGTGGGAATTCTGGTTTCTTATTTAATTAAAATTATAATAGTATAAGCGATGGGCCTCTGTACAGTAAATGAAACAAATAAGAACATAGACAGGTAGCTTGATACACTTTTGTCTGTAAGTTTAAAAGTTAACCTGTTATTTATAAAAGTATGCATTTTCAGTGCCTTGTCAACATAACTGTTGTATAAGTTAACAGGTTATTTTTATATATACATTTTTTATACCTGTAGGCACCCATGTCCTGGTGGCTCAGTAAGGAAATGGTGGTCAACTATGCTTATTCGAGGGCCCTATTTGTCATCAGGAGTGATGCCTATGTTATGAATTTGACGACTATACCTTAAACAGTTCGGAAATTATACCTAACTATGCCTATAAGTTTGTGGGAGTCTGATATAGACATACTGTACTTGGTGTAATTAGCAGGTGTGTGTTTAGCATAGGCTTACTTCGCATAGGTCGTAGAATATGGTTGTAACAAGGCGGAGTGACAGCTTGAAGAAGCCTGAGAGGGAGATGAACGAGAAAATTCTTGAAACAAGATAGTTGGCGTTGACATGGAATGACAGAGTATGAATTGGAACATTCTTGAAATAAGGTGGTAGCATAGAATGATAGAGCATGAACTAGAAAATTTTAGAAACAAGATGGCGGCTGTGATGCAATTCAATATGGTGGAAGGCTCTGAGGCTTCGAAGCCTGCAGCCTGTGCACCAGATTCCCCACAAAGGCCAAGGTCAAGGGTCAAGTTCAAGTTTGTAGATTTGGAAGGAAAATCTAGAAATTTTGAGGAAAATTCTAGAAATGCTGAGTGTTTTCCGAAGAAACGGGACATTTGAGGTCAAGTTAAAGGTCAAGGGTCTAATATCAAGGTCAAAGTTCAAAGATCAGGGTCACCTCTGGTCCACTGCCAGATACCATGGACTCCTACTCTCCTACACCCACACCCCTGGTCCTGTATGCCCATTATCTATCTACTTATGTTCTCCACATTTGAATGATTTTTTCTGCATTGAACTGTAGGGTTTTCTGAATTGTAATTTGATATTGTGTTTTTTTTGTGGCTGCAGCAAAATTAATTTTTTTTGAAAGAATTCGTGTCTTCAAAAATTATATCCTGGCTTCTAGAACATCTGTGTATCATATACTTGTAACGCTGGTGTAAAAAAAAATTATTGTTTTGATATTAAAAAAATATCAGAAAAAAAAATCTAATTTTCTCCAGGTTTACAATTGTTTGATGCGCAGCCCGTCCCAAGTCGTGGAGCCGTGCGCATGGTTAAAACATGTACGCGGTAAGTTTGAGGGGAAGCGGGACGACGGTATCAGCATAGGGAACAATAACATTCGGAGACGAGGTAAGACTAGCCTAGTTGTGTGGAAGGCGGTGGAAGCCTGCCAACTAATTAGCGAACGCGAGTAATTGACCGATTTAATATCCAATAAAACAATTGGCGAGGGTGGTAGTGGAGAGACCTCCGGAAATATAATTTTTTTTAAAATAAATTTTTAATAATTATTTTTAAAACATTAAAAAATTTTTTTTTATGATTTTCATTTTTTAAATTAATTTTTTATCATATTATTTTTATTTTTTGTTTTAATGTCAAAGGTCAAGGTCAAGGTCATCTGAATACAATATGGTGGTCGGGTGACGTCACAATTTGACGGCCGGCAGGATCCTAGCTCCTATCCCGGATCCCGTATTTGCCACATTTAAAATACATTATGCCAGAATCGGCATAATCATTCTACTAGCGTCGTTAGCAAATCAGCGGCCGGTTAAGGGTACTCGCGCATTAGACACGGATAGAGGTAGGTCACAGAGTAAGCCTATCAGCCTGTTACTTTGTATCTGATACTGTAAACGAGTATACTGCAGAACTATCCGATACATTTAGAATCAATTTTAAAATTAGCATCTGTTGCTCCACACAAAGTTGCCATCTTATTTGAGATAAATTCTCTAAATCGACACACAAAAATCATCAGAAAATCGTTAAATTGTTGACATAATATCTATTTTTTTTTTTCGCATTTTGAAACGATAATTATTATTGCTTATTACAGCTACTAGCCACCATATGTACAAATACCACCGTCAGAATGTAGTTAAAATCCAATCCATTTTCCTGAGTTATATTTGGAGGCTGAACAGTTGAGTGTTTATATTATATATATACATATGAAAAGGATAGCAAGTTAATATCCTCTCTAAAAATGTTCGCGCTTTTGAAGTAGTTTTTTCCTGCTCTTGTTCTTATCCATACTTTATTTCACTGTAAGAGATATCACACAGTACACCAACCCGAAACGCGTACTTAATAACGTATACCTNGAGGGTGGTAGTGGAGAGACCTCCGGAAATATAATTTTTTTTAAAATAAATTTTTAATAATTATTTTTAAAACATAATCTTTTTTTTATGATTTTCATTTTTAAATAAATTTTTTATCATATTATTTTTATTTTTTGTTTTAATGTCAAAAGTCAAGGTCAAGGTCATCTGAATACAATATGGTGGTCGGGTGACGTCACAATTTGACGGCCGGCAGGATCCTAGCTCCTATCCCGGATCCCGTATTTGCCACATTTAAAATACATTATGCCAGAATCGGCATAATCATTCTACTAGCGTCGTTAGCCAATCAGCGGCCGGTTAAGGGTACTCGCGCATTAGACACGGATAGAGGTAGGTCACAGAGTAAGCCTATCAGCCTGTTACTTTGTATCTGATACTGTAAACGAGTATACTGCAGAACTATCCGATACATTTAGAATCAATTTTAAAATTAGCATCTGTTGCTCCACACAAAGTTGCCATCTTATTTGAGATAAAGTCTCTAAATTGACACACAAAAATCATCAGAAAATCGTTAAATTGTTGACATAATATCTATTTTTTTTTTTCGCATTTTGAAACGATAATTATTATTGCTTATTACAGCTACTAGCCACCATATGTACAAATACCACCGTCAGAATGTAGTTAAAATCCAATCCATTTTCCTGAGTTATATTTGGAGGCTGAACAGTTGAGTGTTTATATTATATATACGTATATATACATACCCACGTGTATAAACACGTGTATACATAAGGATAGCAAGTTAATATCCTCTCTAAAAATGTTCGCGCTTATGAAGTAGTTTTTTCCTGATCTTGTTCGTATCCATACTTTATTTCACTGTAAGAGATATCACACAGTACACCAACCCGAAACGCGTACTTAATAACGTATACCTNTATCCATACTTTATTTCACTGTAAGAGATATCACACAGTACACCAACCCGAAACGCGTACTTAATAACGTATACCTGACAACATGCACGGACGAGTTTGGCGGAGAAGCGAGAAGCGACGTAGTCGGGAATTCCTGTATCTGATAGAGAAAGTAACAGATACTTCGTATCTGATACAACTCTGTATCAGTATCAAGTTTGGAACAGGTACGGAGAACATAGCTGGAGCGACCCGTCTCTAGCTCACGAGTCTTGCGTTGCGCCCNGTATCAAGTTTGGAACAGGTACGGAGAACATAGCTGGAGCGACCCGTCTCTAGCTCACGAGTCTTGCGTTGCGCCTAGGGGACCACCCGAGGGCTCTACCAACCTCACCCCCTCCCTGCTCTCGTATGCAGGGCACGTTGCGCCCCCTGGTCTGGCAGAGTGTCCACGCAGCTCCTCGCCTGCCATCAATAACACCACACGCACCCCCCGGGGCCATTGTCACCCTAGCACGNGTATCAAGTTTGGAACAGGTACGGAGAACATAGCTGGAGCGACCCGTCTCTAGCTCACGAGTCTTGCGTTGCGCCCAGGGGACCACCCGAGGGCTCTACCAACCTCACCCCCTCCCTGCTCACGTATGCAGGGCACGTTGCGCCCCCCTGGTCTTGTAGAGTGTCCACGCAGCTCCTCGCCTGCCATCAATAACACCACACGCACCCCCCGGGGCCATTGTCACCCTAGCACGCGTGAGTTCTACGCCTGGCTGCCAGCGCGTCTCCATTAGGACCCATCAGGGGGTGGACACCGAATAGGGCCTAACTGGACTAATAATTGGGGAGAGGGGAGTTAGTGAAGAGATTTGGGCGGCTCTTAACGTCGTGGTCTTGAGAGCCGATGAGGGTGAAGCGAGGCGAGTATGGAGTAGCGCCGGAATGAAGGGGTTGGGGAAACGGGAGATCCCCGAGAAAACCCACCAGCACGATTCCCATATGCGAAAATCCGGAGTGACCCGACAGGGGATTGAACCCGGTTCACCATTATGGGAGGCGAGCAGATTAACCGCTTAGACACCTTTTCACCGGGGTTGGGGGAGGGGGATTCACCCACAACGTTATAAACAAAAAAATTTTGACGAAGAAAATTATTTGTCTTTTGTTGTTTACAGTAAATGGGACAAAATTAGGCCTATATAACACAAACACAACACATTCACCAATGTAAAATGTGGTGTGCAGACAAAAAAACAATATTCAAGAGTGTGCAATGTAACAAACCAATCGTAGGCCTAAATAGCAAAACGCATTTTACAGACAGCGTTAAGGGTGTTGGATACAAAAAAGATTAATAATTCTACAATTGTACCAAACATTGTTCAACTTGTACACATTGTTTGTAATAACGTTTTCCTCAAAAAAAAATGCACAACTTATCTTTTTTAAATAATTAGATGTCAAATACAAATTTGGTCCGTTTTGCTGCCGCCATAATAACAAATACTAACAAAGTTGTACAAATGAAAAAATTTACGAAGTAAACTATTGCTGTGAGCTATCACGTGACACATATGTAGTCACTAGGGATAGGTGTTTTTCGCGGAAATATTTATGGCCATGCTAGACTTCAATATCGTACGTCCACAACCACAACTTCCTTTGGTTATTGGCCGTGTGTCTACGTAAGAAGACATGTTCCTATTTGACTGAGCCAATCGTAATGAAGTACTCCGATACTGAACGTCCGTGATTCGCAGACAGATACTTGAGGCACGTGTCATTTAAAATCACCCAACCACGAAAGTGTAAATGAACAAAAGTGTTTTGGAGTACAACTGGTCTTGAACACCAAATAACAGGCCATTTATATTTTTAAAAAAAGTTTAATATAAAAACATTTTTGCATATTTAAAAAAATTTATTAATGCATTGAACCCGAGAATGAGCCAAGCCCAGTATCATTACGTGCCCTGTCATTTCACAATGGGTAGAGACCGGAAAAATTCGCGAGTTCAATGACCTGCAGGCTTGATTCTACAGTCTTGTGTACAAATATGCCGACATAAACTGCACATTGGTTGCCTGCTGTCATAGCGTTCTCCAGGAAGTTTCAAATACCGCATGGGCCAATGGCTAAAGTTATATAAACGCATGTGTTTTGAATTCTAGCTTGTCCCAAAATGAATCCGCGAATTTTTCAGGTCTCTAACAATGAGCATGGATCAAGTGTTGTTTGGGCGTACTAATTCCAGATTGTTTATTTAATTAAAACTGACTTTTAAGATGTGAGTAGGTACTATAAAACCAGAAACAAAATTGTAATCCGTCTAGTAATAAAATATTTTAATGTGGATTTAGTGCAGTAACTTGGTCCTACTTTGTGCCAGGCGATGGTAAAGGAGCAGCTGATAGCATCGAAGGAACTGTAGTAAATTGTCAAGATATTCAACGAGTTTGCCTGTTTTTAATTTTTTTCAAAAGGAGACAAACATAAAATGTTTTATGGTCACGGAAAAATATATAGATTGCATCAGAGCGGCACGTCATTCAAATGTATCATTCATGACAAGTGCAATGAAAGTGGACAAATTGATCGTCAAAGAAAGAGGTGTATTGTGTTATCGAGACTTCCGTTTTTATTACCATAAATGGAAAGTTGAAGGATCGTGTGAACATGGCGTGAACATATATACAGCACTTCAGTAAGCCAGGAGAAAAAAGTCAAATCTACAAGAAGTACTGAGTTAGTCACGAACAAACCAAAGACTAAACGAAAACTCAAACACGGTAAGGTTAATAATACTTCTTCGAGCTAATAATGTGAAGCTAATTAATAGTTTGCTAATGAAGAAATTTCTGTGCAGCTATTAAATGGCGTGTCAAAATTCCCTTTGTTACAAAACCCTCGTCCATCCAGCATTAATATTGGGAAATACTTGCTTGTAGAAATGCTTGACGGGGAAAGAAAACCTTTAAAATACAAGCAGGCCTGTGTTGTAGTGGCTGAAATTAATGTAGAAAATGGAGACATAAATGTGATGTAATTAAGAGAGTTGATGGTAGTGGAAAGTTGTATGAAGTGAAAGATGATGTTTCTTATATGCTGTATTTTACAGTAAAGTATTGGCAATTTTCAAAACGCCTTCTTTGAAAGTGAAAGTATGCGACTAACGTATTATTAGTTTGACACACGTGCCAATGTTTTTGAAAAGCAATATGCTGTACAAGAAATACTTACAATGTAATTTATCTCATCTGCTGTGTTTTTGTTGCCTTATGATGCCTTTGTTCTGCTCGGTTACCAGACAGGTTTCAGCTTTTGTTTCATAGTCGATGTGATAATGTTAAGATTTGAATGTATTAAATTAACGATACATGTGTCTTATTTATATATGCATGTGGGTTTTTATATTGTTATGATAGACATTGACACTACATTAATTTTTCAAGTCAGTTCTGTTATATTTAATTACAAAAGGAAATCTTTAATATATACTTTTTAAAATTAAATTAACAAATTTAAAAAAAATACAAAATACAAAAAAAATACTTGACTATATATTTGTAAACACCAGCAAATTTTTTGTGATGTTAATATTTCCATGGTTGCAGTCGCTGTTAAAAGTGTAACCGAGGTGAATTATTCAGTGTCATGTGTTCGATTTTTGTCGGTATTTCATGTTTAAGAGGAAAAAAAGTGACGTTGGTTGCTTCTATGCGTTCTTTAATATTTGGCCAGTAAGGTCAAATCAGTTAATTTAAGATATTAAACAAGCACATTTGATTAAATTGGTATCTGCTAAATGTTTANGCCAGTAAGGTCAAATCAGTTAATTTAAGATATTAAACAAGCACATTTGATTAAATTGGTATCTGCTAAATGTTTACGTAGGCCGTAATTCTGAAATCATCCACATACCTACTTACAATTTTCTTAGTCCCTATTTATTCAGTCTTCAAGTTATCGGATTTTAAACAGCTTGATCGTAGAGCATTTAAAATTAATTATCACCATGAATTATGAAACTTAATTTTAAGTGAAATTTCACAGCGACGGGGACCACGCGTACAACAGTACTGGAATGAATGTGAGTGTAGTTACGTCGTCAAAGAAAATTTGGCGTGGTACGTCCGCCTGAGATTAAATTAGTTTCAACAGATTTACATTTTGTATCGTTATTGCTGACTTTCTTACGATCTCGCTACAAGAAACGGACAGTAATTTATTGCNAACAGATTTACATTTTGTATCGTTATTGCTGACTTTCTTACGATCTCGCTACAAGAAACGGACAGTAATTTATTGCAAAAAAAAAAAAGTAGAATGCAAAGTATCGCAGTATTCATTTTCGACTGCAGAGTGTAAAACACGCAAGGATGGGGNGTTGTTTGGGTGTACTAATTCCAGATTGTTTATTTAATTAAAACTGACTTTTAAGATGTGAGTAGGTACTATAAAGCCAGAAACAAAATTTTAATCCGTCTAGTAATAAAATATTTTAATGTGGATTTAGTGCAGTAACTTGGTCCTACTTTGTGCCAGGCGATGGTAAAGGAGCAGCTGACAGCATCAAAGGAACTGTAGTAAATTGTCAAGATATTCAACGACTTTAACGGTTTTTAATTTTTTTCAAAAGGAGACAAACATAAAATGTTTTATGGTCACGGAAAAATATATAGATTGCATCAGAGCGGCACGTCCTTCAAATGTATCACTAATGACAAGTGCAATGAAAGTGGACAAATCAATCGTCAAAGAAAGAGGTGTATTGTGTTATCGAGACTTCCGTTTTTATTACCATAAATGGAAAGTTGAAGGATCGTGTGAACATGGCGTGAACATATATACAGCACTTCAGTAAGCCAGGAGAAAAAAGTCAAATCTACAAGAAGTACGGAGTTAGTCACGAACAAACCAAAGACTAAACGAAAACTCAAGCACGGTAAGGTTAATAATACTTCTTCGAGCTAATAATGTGAAGCTAATTAATAGTTTGCTAATGAAGAAATTTCTGTGCAGCTATTAAATGGCGTGTCAAAATTCCCTTTGTTACAAAACCCTCGTCCATCCAGCATTAATAGTGGGAAATACTTGCTTGTAGAAATGCTTGACGGGGAAAGAAAACCTATAAAATACAAGCAGGCCTGTGTTGTAGTGGCTGAAATTAATGTAGAAAATGGAGACATAAAAGTGATGTAATTAAGAGAGTTGATGGTAGTGGAAAGTTGTATGAAGTGAAAGATGATGTTTCTTATATGCTGTATTTNGTGATGTAATTAAGAGAGTTGATGGTAGTGGAAAGTTGTATGAAGTGAAAGATGATGTTTCTTATATGCTGTATTTTACAGTAAAGTATTGGCAATTTTCAAAACGCCTTCTTTGAAAGTGAAAGTATGCGACTAACGTATTATTNTGTATTTTACAGTAAAGTATTGGCAATTTTCAAAACGCCTTCTTTGAAAGTGAAAGTATGCGACTAACGTATTATTAGTTTGACACACGTGCCAATGTTTTTGAAAAGCAATATGCTGTACAAGAAATACTTACAATGTCATGTATCTCATCTGCTGTGTTTTTGTTGCCTTATGTTGCCTTTGTTCTGCTCGGTTACCAGACAGGTTTCAGCTTTTGTTTCATAGTCGATGTGATAATGTTAAGATTTGAATGTATTAAATTAACGATACATGTGTCTTATTTATATATGCATGTGGGTTTTTATATTGTTATGATAGACATTGACACTACATTAATTTTTCAAGTCAGTTCTGTTATATTTAATTACAAAAGGAAATCTTTAATATATACTTTTTAAAATTAAATTAACAAATTTAAAAAAAATACAAAATACAAAAAAAATACTTGACTATATATTTGTAAACACCAGTAAATTATCTGTGATGTTAATATTTTCAGGGTTGCAGTCGCTTTTAAAAGTGTAACCGAGGTGAAATATTCAGTGTCATGTGTTCGATTTTTGTCGGTATTCCATGTTTAAGAGGAAAAAAAGTGTGATGTTGGTTGCTTATATACGTTCTTTAACAATTTGCCAGTAAGGTCAAATCAGTTAATTTAAGATATTAAACAAGCACATTTGATTAAATTGGTATCTGCTAAATGTTTACGTAGGCCGTAATTCTGAAATCATCCACATACCTACTTACAATTTTCTTAGTCCCTATTTATTCAGTCTTCAAGTTATCGGATTTTAAACAGCTTGATCGTAGAGCATTTAAAATTAATTATCACCATGAATTATAAAACTTAATTTTAAGTGAAATTTCACAGCGACGGGGACCACGCGTACAACAGTACTGGAATGAATGTGAGTGTAGTTACGTCGTCAAAGAAAATTTGGCGTGGTACGTCCGCCTGAGATTAAATTAGTTTCAACAGATTTACATTTTGTATCGTTATTGCTGACTTTCTTACGATCTCGCTACAAGAAACGGACAGTAATTTATTGCAAAAAAAAAAAAATAGAATGCAAAGTATCGCAGTATTCATTTTCGACTGCAGAGTGTAAAACACGCAAGGATGGGGAAAAAAAAAAAATGAAACTTAATGTTTTTTATAAACTCACGTGGTGCACTAGTAAGTGTGTTTTCAAGCGTAAGACTGCCTTTGACGGGAGAGGGAAATTACATCGTGTTCACCCTTAATCTTCCTTCACGCCGGTGTGAAAAATACATCGTGGAAGAACTGCACATGAATACCACAGCCAATTTAGTGCACTAACGTTGGCGCTGTGCACATATTTTCAGCGAGAAGGTTAATAATAGTTTAAGAATATTGTCCCTCACCCCTATTCTACAAACATAGAATTTCTTTCAGGCATGTCTCAAGAAGGGCTTATCCCCCCCCCCTTCCACCGAGACTGACTACTGCCCCCTCGGGCGAATTTTATTAGGTGAGATTATTAATTTGCCAGAAATGAATTTCTAAATGAGATTCGAGAATCAATGTGATTAAGGGATACTTGTCATTCCAATTTTTATGGCGTGTTCATACACCATAACTCTATGAAATTAAAATACAATTTTAATTATTATAAAGCATTGCTGTACAAAATTTACGTTGAAGTAATGCACTTTCCGAAGATTAATTGGTCCCCTCGGAATAAAAGCCCTTCAGGAGAAACACTGTGCCTGGCAGATACGCCTAGTTGGAAAGGCGTTAAGACTCAGGAACGGTAAGGCACGGACAACAGGTATACCAATGGGTTGTTGGTGGCTAACGCGGCTCGTCCAAGTTGCAGAATATTTGCGTACGGGGGGGCCGCGGTGGCTGAGCGGTTAGACTGCTCGCCTCCTACCGACGCGAAGCGAGTTCAATCCCCGGCCGGGCCACTCTCGGATTTTCGCAAGTAGGATTCGCGCCAGACGATGCCACTGATCGGCGGGTTTTCTCAGCGATATGCCGTTTCCTCCACTCTTGCATTCCGGTGCTGCTCCATTCTCACCTCATTTCACCCTCATCGGCTCTCAAGATCTCGTTATTAAGAGCCGCCCAAATCTTTCAACTCAACATTTGCGTACGGTTTTAACAATGAATAAAAATAATTTTTTAAGGGGCGTCTCGACGTTTCATAACACTAAGATACGGATTCTAAATGAATTTTTAAAAGTTACTTAACTAAAACGCTTAGGTATACTGATAAATGAGTCGAGAAGTTTGGGTTTTGAGCTCCGGTAAGGGTGAAATGAGGTGAGAATGGGGCAGCGGCGGAATAAAAGGGATGGGGTAAGCGAGAGTAACCCGAGAAAACCCACTGGCTATCGGCAATATCCGCCATGTTTCCTACTTGCGGAAATCTGGGTGACCCCACCGGTTTACTAATTATTCATCCAAAAGCACGAGGAGAAAGCGGAAAAATTGTGTTTCTTCATAAAGTACTTGGTATTTTGTCCATCTTTATAATATTCTTGAGTTTTAATGGTGTTATAGGTCTTACAGGTCTACTTTTCTCATAATGGTAGCATTCAGGGAAAATTATAAAACGTAATTTACATATTTTGCAATGTTAGGTGCAACACTGTACATATTAATTTATGCAGTTTATTCGCACAAAATTTTCAATCATTTAGCATTCGAAATTTGGTGAGGTACGAAGGTCATCATTGTTGTTAAATTGATTATAACGTTATTTTACAGTAAGGTGGCAATATGAAATTACAAATTAAATGCAGAACGTTTGGAAAAAAAAATTAACTTGTTATAAAATAAATACATATTAAGAATACTGAAATATTAAAGAAATTATTTCATTCTGCTGACATGTTATGATAATAATCAAGTGATATTTAACCATGCTGCAATTAACTGTTTAATCAACAGGTATGAAATATTTTCGTTTGGTTGTATCAAAACAAAAGTTTGAAATTTAATTGTGTCTGACATGTTGAGTTTTTTTACAGGCACGTTTACACATCATCAAAATCTTTCGGAACCGTTATGAAAAATACCTTAATTGTCGTACATAACACGAAATATATACTACAAAAAATGTTGCCGTATAGGATCACAGGTACGTTCAGTCAGAAATACGTGATGAAAATGCCTTTTTTTTATATTAAAATCTAAAATTTATTTAAAATTACTTGTGATTTAAAAAAGTTCGGATGTTTCAGAACTATGCTATTCATTTTATGTCCAAAGACACTTCCCGTGAAGCACTTAGGTCGAAAGTTAAGTGCAGGGTGAATTATAAAGTGTTAAGTATTTGTTGTGATTGAAAAAATAAAAACTTCATTTCAATGCCAAAATATATGTGAACTTCAGCTAGTTGAGAAGGAAAAAATCTTCCAGTCATAAAGGTAATTTCTTGTTCGAAAGTAGCCTAACATGTTTCCGCGGAGCGTGATATTTGAGCTGATAATTTGTGAAACATGTAAAAAAGTTCAAATAGTGTACCGATTAAAATGCAGACAGGTACACTTGTAATAGACAAAAAAAAATTTACGGAAATTGTTATATAATTGCTGTAATTTACCATCTTCAAAATACATTCCTTAATAACGTCCATTACTATTATTGCCACAAAATTGTACTTATTATCATAAGTGCACCGGTTAACATGAAATTACAAATGCGTGGAGAAAACTAAACGTAAATGCTCTAAAATGGATGATCATTATTTCGAAAAAACACTTTCTTGTAGTATTTTGTAAAAGTATGATAAGTCGTTTAACACGCTATACGCGCATTTTTATGCCATACACAGGTTAAAAAATAGTATGAAATTATATATATAGATATTTATTTTAGCACAAATATAAAAGTTGCAGGTTATAATCTCACATGTTATTATTCTAGATATGACAAAGGGCAGTAACATGAAACATTTAACTGGGATTTTAATCTTTTTTATTAACTGTTTCTGAGAAAACTAAATATACCTAATTTTTCTACGAACGTTTTAGTTTTGTGGCGAAAAGCAAACTTGATACACGTCTTACCTGGCACGTACACGTATATTTTTTTCCGAGTTTGACATTGAACTACGAAACAATTCCGATTTTGTAGCGACGTATGTAATAAATAGCTACAATAAACATATCTAGAATTACTTTTAAAATAGCCAAGAAAGCCAAAAATCCGGACTTTCCAAATGTCTTAGTGTTTATATTACCTTTACTTCATAAAATTAACAGATTTATTAAAATCTGCAAACTGTTTGATTTATTTAAATCTAAATAGTTGCACCAAACGTTTAAAAGTAACATTGCCGTTGGCTAATTTTTTGATTCCGTGTATTTTTCCTGTTTATGTGTTTTTGGCTTACGTTGGTACATTTCTGCAATGGATTAATTGGCCATTACCAAATATGACAGACTGTTTTGTTCTTAAGTTGTGATGCGAGTTTCTACGATGGTATTTCTAAGATATTTTCGGCTATACGCCGTCACATTTGACGTGCTTTCTTCTGTCCCAATAACTAATTAAGTAAAGATAAAAACCGCACTTTTTTTTCTCAAGAAGACTAAAGTGATTTTATTTACCTTCATGTCTGCACTGCTCATAATTTCACTTCTTTAACATATTATTTTTTAACACTGGTTCACAAATGTCTGGGGTGTTAATCAAGAAATAAAATAAAAAGGAATACTATCATTGACGGCTGATAAAAAAAACTGAGTATATTCTCAAATTTATTATGAAAAATAATATGTATTAGAAGTCACAGGTTGAAAAATTCAAGTGAGTGAGTAAAGAGATTTGGGCAGCTCTTAAGATCGAGGTNCCACAAATGTCTGGGGTGTTAATCAAGAAATAAAATAAAAAGGAATACTATCATTGACGGCTGATAAAAAAAACTGAGTATATTCTCAAATTCACTATGAAAAATATGTATTAGAAGTCACAGGTTGAAAAATTCAAGTGAGTGAGTAAAGAGATTTGGGCAGCTCTTAAGATCGAGGNAATATGTATTAGAAGTCACAGGTTGAAAAATTCAAGTGAGTGAGTAAAGAGATTTGGGCAGCTCTTAAGATCGAGGTCTTGAGAGCCGATGAGGGTGATACGAGGTGAGTATGGAGCAGCGCCGGAGTGATAGGGTAAGGAAAGTGGGAGATCCCCGAGAAAACCCGCCGGGCAGCGGCATCGTCCGGAACGATTCCCACACACAAAATCCTGGAGTGACCCCACCGGAAATGGAGTCCCGTTCGCCGAAGTGGGAGGCGCGTAGTCTCACCACTACGCTACCGCGTCTCCCTTGAGAAATTCGATAAATGTGTGAGCTCACTAAACTGAAAATTACCACATTTGCTAGAAACACCAACAAACACAAAACAATTACGGCCTTAATATTTTTTTTATCTCTGACACAAACGTGAACCTTTTCGCTTTACATTTATGGACTTTCGATGTACGCTAACTTTTATAAAAACTGGATAAACCAATTCCCTTGGACCAACCGAAGCTGTAAGAACACTCCTACGCGTTTCTGGAGCTTAAGGACCTTTTTGCAATGAATTGTGCGACAGTTCGTCGGCAACACGACACATTACGACCGTCGCACACTACCTGTCGTCCGTCGATTTTACAACAGCGCGAGATTGTCGTATTTATATGCGTGTACTGCCCTCTATCGTCGTAAGTGGAAACTAAAATGAATGAAACCCGGTATAATTATGCGACCTTTTAAGTTTTGCTTCCTTATTTAAATGGCGGTGTTATCTAAGAACGGGTTTGTTATAACATACACGGCTCTAAACGAAATAAATAAAAATAAAATATATTTAATTTTCTATACAAAAATTGACAACTGGAAGAAAACAATTAACACAGGTTCTATGTATTTATCTGAATGTTTCCAACTTATAACATAGGCTACTATATTGGTATATTTGATTGTTTGAATAACACGCAATATTATTAATATTAAATGATCATCGAATGCACACCTACGTTTTTGTTCGCAAGCATACGCTAATTTTATACGTATTCTTCCTTGTCGCATGCGACCGTCGCAGGTGCGTTACAAAAAAGTTATATCGCACTCTATCGTATCGCCATAGTCTGCTGGCTCGCCTCTGATTGGCTAGTAACTTTCGTCACACAGCCACTGTCGCAATGTCACANTCGCACTCTATCGTATCGCCATAGTCTGCTGGCTCGCCTCTGATTGGCTAGTAACTTTCGTCACACAGCCACTGTCGCAATGTCACACTACTGTCAAAAGCACTTAATCCCTGGCCCAGCACAAGGTAACACCAAGGCAAGGGGCGCACAAGGACACGTGTCCACATTAATCACCCCGCCTGCGACAGAAGTCAGCCANCATGAGAGAATGCGGCCTGTGTCGCTAAGGTAGGGGCTCCATTACTATAATGTAGTCCGTCAGTAGTTACTTCCAAATTTTCTGAAGCTCTGCTAAAGCTCTACTTTAAGGCCATTCCTCCGCCTCGTGCAAACAAAACTTGACCAAGTCTAGAAAATTACACCAATGTGACAGCGCACCACATTCATACACACTCAATTTAATAATATTTCACTCGAGAACTATTTTTTTACTAGGCATTACCAACACAACCTATTTTATCTCTATTTTAATTCATATTGATTTTTTTTTACGAAATATTATAATTTACGAATAATAAATAAATAAAAGTTCAATTTAACCNTTTTAATTCATATTGATTTTTTTTTACGAAATATTATAATTTACGAATAATAAATAAATAAAAGTTCAATTTAACCCAAAAGACAAGATACTTCTATGCAAGTATAAAACGCTTGTAATAAGACTTATTTGAGTAAACAACCAGACACGTAATACGTGGGATGATTTTCCAAAGGTTTGATTCAAAAAGTGTGAAGATATACCGCGAATAGACTATACGTACTCACGCTACGCAGAATGTTATTTTCCTTCTAAAAGCGCGGGTCTGAGGTTAAACCAAACGTAAACAAACGGCACATCATGGTTTAAGAGCGTGAATTTTACAGTTCTGGTAATTCTTGAACGAATATTGGGTCGTGCGTGAAAGGCGAAAATGGGCAGGCCTATAAATAATCTGTATAATCTATTCGCGGTTTCTTCATACTTTTTGAATCAAAACTTCGAAAAATCACCCCATGCATAACGCGTTTGTTTGTTTCCTAAATATCTCATGTAACGCAATCGTTCTGTACTTCTTTTAACCTTAAAGTACTGTACCTTATTTTTGGTTAAATTGAGCTTATACTTATATTTTCATAATAAATTATAATATTTGATTTATAGTTAATATGAATATAACAAGAAAGAAAATAGTTGTTATGCAAAATATTATTAAGCTGAGTTCACACGAATGCAGAGCGTGGTCCCTTTGGTGTAATTTTCCAGATCTAGTCAAGATTTGTTTGCACGAGGCGGAGGGATATCCTGGGTGTATAACTTTAGCAGGGCTTCAGAAAAGTTGGGCGTGACCGNGATTTGTTTGCACGAGGCGGAGGGATATCCTGGGTGTATAACTTTAGCAGGGCTTCAGAAAAGTTGGGCGTGACCGTGACTGGACTATACATGCCGGGTCCACAAGGGAACAGGAAGTGACCCTCCCTGCCGGGGCCCGTTCCGACCGAGCAGGCGCCGGGCGCCTTAATTGCCGACCCCGCGGGGTCGAGGAGTGAAGTGTTAATGCGGCATCGGCCGGGCACAATTAAGGCGTCGCCGTACCTGGCAGAACTCACGCACTCACGCACTTCCTATGGACGGAGAGCTGCTGCTCCCCCTCTCCCGCCTAGGTGACTGGCCCAGTATTTACACCGTTAAAAAACTTCCTTATATTCGTGGAATGTACGCTTAGGCGAACGTCTCAAATAATAGTTATTTAATTTCTGTAACTATCCCACTTAACATTCGTATACATAGCTGTTCAAGGTTAATAGGACACTTTTGCAAGCCCTACTTCAGATCTACTTTTCTCCTCAGTTTGTATCATTCCGCCATACGTAACAATTTACATTGCCATTGTCCTAATGCCTATATTCATGCTCCAGTAAAGTGAGTATGTGAAACTGTAAATAACGTAAACGTGTTGCAAGTATGTCAGTCCGTGCTCTAGCGTGTGTAAAGCGAAAAAAACAAACTTGATTACCCATTAATTCAAACATTACACTTAAAATATAAAGTCAATCTTTAGAACTATTTTTTGTCAATTCGCTGCCAACTTAACTGTGGACCTTCATTCGAGTGTGTATGATTAAATATACATAGTTACAGTAAGTTATTCTTTTTTTTTCAAAGGTTGGTTACAAAGTGCTTACTTTACTTGAACAGCATGTACATTAATATACTGCGCACAGTAAATTTATTAACATTTAATATCAGTATATTTTTTTAACTACTAGAAACCGCATTTTAACCCTTCAAACCTAATCTAATTTATGGTTTCCGATGTTGCAAATAATATACATTTTATGATGCGTCGTGTACATACGTCTACACACACACCTAATCTGAATCAGTGATTTCAATCAGTATACTTATTCTACTGAATCTTCAGTTAATGAGCTGTGGTCTACTGGCGAATCAATGGAATACACCGAGGTTTTACTGCCAGGTCAATGCAATTCACTAGGAATCAGTATAAATTACTTTTTAATTCNTCAATGGAATACACCGAGGTTTTACTGCCAGGTCAATGCAATTCACTAGGAATCAGTATAAATTACTTTTTAATTCAGTGAATACCGACAGCTAAAATAATTATTTAAATTTTGCTGACTTAAGTCGAACATTTTTAACACATCTGCAGTCAAACTCGCTTATTTGGAGCAGTTGAGGTATGCTTGTCTCACAGTTGAAGACAAATTAACTTGACGTGGGCTTGTCTAGGCCCCACAGTTGTGCGCCAAATTAACTTGAGGTATGCTTGTCTAGGCCCCACAGTTGTGCGCCAAATTTACTTGACGCATGTACCGCCACTGTAAAAGACAGGGCGGCTTATACGGTCAAAGTTAATGCCCCTCCAGGCCCTGANTCAATGGAATACACCGAGGTTTTACTGCCAGGTCAATGCAATTCACTAGGAATCAGTATAAATTACTTTTTAATTTAGTGAATACCGACAGCTAAAATAATTATTTAAATTTTGCTGACTTAAGTCGAACATTTTTAACACATCTGCAGTCAAACTCGCTTATTTGGAGCAGTTTTAACTGTTTCAAACTTATAGTGCACGACATCGTCGTCACGAGGAACGAGTAGCAGGCTTCGTGTTCGGCGATGGTAACGTAAATCATTCATAACCTAGAACAGGGACATGGTTCACGAATCAGTTGCCCACAGTGTAGATAATCGGACACTGAGACTCGCAGTTTACAGTGGC
>NQII01004458.1:9943-45864 GCA_002778355.1 Clitarchus hookeri
GGTGTAGTTCAAACGGTGGCCGCCAGGAGCGCTGAGAATTTTTTTTTAGTCGGTAGGTGTTTCGGAACTCAAAAAAGGCCTGGGGGCGTGCGGGATTGTTCCGACGCCCCTTGGGTCGCCAGTCGGACGTCTTGACTACAAAGCCACTGCGACATCTAGGAGGAGAAGTTGTGTAACGACGAATACATACATAGTTAATATCATCCCGACATATGGGGGAAAAAAATATATAAATAATCACTATTGCACGGTTATGAGAAGAAATATAGTAAATACCCGCATTGGCCTACACGCTCTCCAGAAAATAAACTCATCATCGCATTAAAGACTGCAGGCACCGAGCTTGCGCATGTATACGCACTTCTTATATGCGTTATATATATATAAATTAATAGCTCGAAAAAATATCGTCAATCTAACATTCAGAAAAATTAGTTATATATATACATAAAAAAATTGGGCAGGTCACGTATTTACATAAAAGTTATATGCATTGAAGTAGAGTAGTGCGGGCACATCTGTATCTCCAACTTGTCTGCGCTTGCGCTGTGCGGGATGTAGCCGGCACTATCGCGCGCGGGACACGTTTCTTTCCTATTGTTCTGCAACAACTAGCAGTAGGGAAAACAACCCTGATTACACTGTCAGAAGCAGCGGGTTCGCTCTGTCACCTATAAAATACCGTCCACATCATACTCTGTCATTCCATGCCAGCACCATCCTCCTTGTCTGAAGAATGTTTGAGTTCATTGCTTTCCACCTTGATCTCTGCCATCTTTGATTTTATTCTCTCGCATGCTCTGCCATTCCATTCTTGCCATATTGTAATTAATTTTCTCGTGCTCTGTTGGAACAGGGAGAGAGGTTGCTAGAATGCACTCTACCCCATGTTTCGTCTACATTTTAAGGGTGTTAGCAACGAAAACACGTGTTGCTTTTTATTTGTGCCACACACTGTTGAAGGCGAATAGTCTGGCCACGACAAAAAAAAAATGTACAGTGTAGTATTAGATAATGTCTACAAGTTGAACAGTATGCGGTACAAATATAAAAACATGTTGTCTCTATTTACTTTCTCCTCAGAAAATAAAAAATTTTGAGCACATTGTTTTTGCATAAATATATGTCAGAATCTCAATTTTACTGTTTTAGAAATGTACAAATAACTAAAACTAGCATACGCAGAGAAATGAGACAATTATAGTTGAAATAAGACGCAAGAGCAATTTCAAGATGTACACAGATTTTTTTTTTTTTCAATTTCAAAAATTCCTGAAAATAAGAAAATTCTTGCACATTTTTATTCGTGGCTGCCCCTGAATTTTTGTAAAGCAACATTTGCTCAGCATACCTTAAAATGAATCAAGATAAACCCTTTCAGTTGCCGTTGTTAATTTTTCTGCAAATAGTTTTTTTATTTTATTAGTACACTACATAAATGCTGACTCTAACATGTAATTTTGCAAAATCCACGTGATTTTAAAAAAAATTACCCTTAGAAAAAGTACGATGAAAAATGTTTTCTTTACAAGAAAAAACCTTGTAAACCCATTTGCGAAGAAAATTATTTGTAGAACTACAAAGTTTTCTTGTAAAATCTCGTAACCATATATTTGTAGTATTATAAATGACAGGCTTGTATTAAAATCTTTATCTTTGAGAAGCGGAAATAACATTTTTTTCTTATAGTAAACAGATGTGATAAATTAACAAAGAATATAAAAAAATTACTTAAAAAAACAGTTTACGAAAAAAGTTACACTTTTACATCACAAGGACTAGAACCCACATTTCATACGTTAATATCACAGACTCTTAACCTCAAAACCAAATTGACATGTGTACGATATGATTATTTTTGTACTAACTATATCTGTTAAAATCTACAAAAAACAGTGAAGTTATTTGGTTAACAAGAACTGAATTATTTCATTTTAATAGTTATGTGTATAAATTAAACATTAACATTAACAGTTGATGAGTAATAGCGTCACGTGTTTTTAAAATTGTTGTTTTGTTATAATTATTTAAGTTGTTTGAAGTGTTTTACGTTATCCAAACTTGCAATACATTTATGTTTGAACGCAACTACACTTTACATCAGCTCTAGGTTTTGCACAAACGGCTATATACGGGTTACCGTTATTGAATATTTGCCATTTTGGTTCATCTCTTGGGTACGGGTCAGCATAGCACAAACATAGCTCGAGGTCTGTTACAAACACTGCTCTTATAGTTTTACAAACTAGTAATTTCACAAGAGAAATTATTGTACTGTTACAAATATTTGTGGGTAAGTGAAGAGATCTGGCGGCTCTTAACATCGAGGTCTTGAGAGCCGATGAGGGTGAAGTGAGGGGAGTGTGGACCAGCGCCGGAATGAAGGGGCGGGGGAAATGGGATATCCCCGAGAAAACCCACCGACCAGCGTATGGCACGATTCCCACATGCGAAAATCCGGGAGCGACCCCACCGGGAATCGAACCCAGTTCGCCTAGGTGGAAGGTGAGTAGTCTGACCCCTACACCACCGCGGCCCCATACAAGCATTTGTAAAATACAAAAAAAATTTTTACAGTGTAATGAGAGATAATGTTTACAAGTTGACCAATATGTAGTACACACGGCCAACGGCCTTTAGACAGCCTCCGAGGGACTGCAAGAAGAGAGCGTATGCCGAACAGAGGTCAACGCCCCCTGGCGCCCAGGGGCAGCAGTAGCGCGAGGTGTCCTGGCGTGGGCTGGAGGTGAGCGATGGCACATGCTCGCTCCGCGCGGTGGGCTTTCATATCCCACTTGTTTCCGAGAACCTTGTGCCATTTACGCCAGCCCCCGCCTCCAAGGCGGGCGGGAATGGCAGCGCCTGAACATCGCATCCCACCGTCGCTCTTTCTCAAAGTAGTCAGTCGCCTGTCCTCATTCTGCGGCTATCCGAATTATAATGCTGCTCACGGTGCTGTGGTCCATCCACACGGCTGCTTCCAACTTTTCTGAAAACCCTGCTGAAGTTCTACTTCCAGGATATTCCTCCGNGAAAACCCTGCTGAAGTTCTACTTCCAGGATATTCCTCCGCTTCATGCAGACCAAGCTCGAACCTTCCATTTCCACATTAACTTATATGTAATAACTAGGACCAGTGACTTTTCACGTAAAAATCGGAGCACACAGTAGACTTCAATACCATATACAAACCTCGGCTGTTGTTATACCTCCATTGGCTGCTGGTGCCGTGTCCGTCTTTGACCAAGCCACACAGGACTAAGTAACTCAGACTCTGAACCTTCGTGATTCGTGCGCAAACGGTTAACACGGGCCAGAACATTTTTTAGCCAATCAAAGAAGCTGGACGACCCTACAGTGCTTTGGACTGTACCTTGTCTCGAAATCTTTTCGCGAAATATCACTGCCCCTAGTAATTAGAGAAGCCCGATTTTCGCGAAAACATTTAATGACCAGTTGTATGTTATAACACTTTAGCTCAAATATAGTTTCTTGACTGGATGATTTACGTTATTACGCCTCTTAGGTGTCCGTTTGCGAATCACAGACACACACAACAGCAGAAAAACCTAATACTGATTGGTCAGCTAAGTAAAAAAAAAAGTGTTCTTGCACGCTACCAGTAAGCAAAAAAAAACTGATGATATACCCTCAGGACATTGAAATCTAACACGCGCGGAAATCTTTTCGCGAAATTCGGGTATCCCTACTTATAATTTCTGGTCTTGCAAATGAAACAATTTGTGATGCGTTCTGTACTTATCCTGACAAAGAACTTGTTTCTTTATCACAACCAATAAGCTGTATGATTTGTGCTCGGTGATAGTGGTATGAACCAATCACGACGTAGAGCAGCAGAATGAGCTACCCACAGGGAATACCGTTAGGCGCTGAGCCTCGTATTGTACAGCACCGGTCAAACGTAATATTCCCGTGCAACACGTAGGCAATTGTCTGCAGTGGGCACGGAAGGGTTAATTATGCCTGGAAAAGTTCACTGAAGGAATATAACGCACCTCATTCGTGAGCACTCAAAGTATTAATATTTCGGATAAGAACGATTTCTTAGTAGGCATTACCAACACACCTCTTTTTTGACTGTATTTATTCACATAAATTATAATGACATGTTATAATATACTGATAGAATATTGGTAGAAGTTCAATTTAACAAAGAATAAATCACTTTTGTGTTAACACAAGTATAAACCCCTTGTGATACATGACTTGTCTGGGAAACAACCAGACACGCCATGCCATATACATGGGGTGATTTTTCAAAGGTTTGTTCCAAAACTAGTGATGAATCGAAGTGGGCACGGAGCAGCGCCGGAATGNGCTTCATGCAGACCAAGCTCGAACCTTCCATTTCCACATTAACTTATATGTAATAACTAGGACCAGTGACTTTTCGCGTAAAAATCGGAGCACACAGTAGACTTCAATACCACATACAAACCTCGGCTGTTGTTATACCTCCATTGGCTGCTGTTGCCGTGTCCGTCTTTGACCAAGCCACTCAGGACTTAGTAACTCCGACACTGAACCTTCGTGATTCGTGCTCAAACGGTTAACACGGGCCAGAACATTTTTTAGCCAATCAAAGAAGCTGGACGACCCTACAGTGCTTTGGACTGTATCTTGTCTCGAAATCTTTTCGCGAAATATCACTGCCCCTAGTAATTAGAGAAGCCCGATTTTCGCGAAAACATTTAATGACCAGTTGTATGTTATAACACTTTAACTCGAATATAGTTTCTTGACTGGATGATTTACGTTATTACGCCTCTTAGGTGTCCGCTTGCGAATCACAGACACACACAACAGCAGAAAAACCTAATACTGATTGGTCAGCTAAGTAAAAAAAAAAAAGTGTTCTTGCACGCTACCAGTAAGCAAAATAAAACTGACGATATACCCTCAGGACATTGAAATCTAACACGCGCGGAAATCTTTTCGCGAAATTCGGATGTCCCTACTTCTAATTTCTGGTGTTGCAAATGAAACAATTTGTGATGCGTGCTGTACTTATCCTGACAAAGAACTTGTTTCTTTATCACAACCAATAAGCTGTATGATTTGTGCTCGGTGATAGTGGTATGAACCAATCACGACGTAGAGCAGCAGAATGAGCTACCCACAGGGAATACCGTTAGGCGCTGAGCCTCGTATTGTACAGCACCGGTCAAACGTAATATTCCCGTGCAACACGTAGGCAATTGTCTGCAGTGGGCACGGAAGGGTTAATTATGCCTGGAAAAGTTCACTGAAGGAATATAACGCACCTCATTCGTGAGCACTCAAAGTATTAATATTTCGGATAAGAACGATTTCTTAGTAGGCATTACCAACACACCTCTTTTTTGACTGTATTTATTCACATAAATTATAATGACATGTTATAATATATTGATAGAATATTGGTAGAAGTTCAATTTAACAAAGAATAAATCACTTTTGTGTTAACACAAGTATAAACCCCTTGTGATACATGACTTGTCTGGGAAACAACCAGACACGCCATGCCATATTACATGGGGTGATTTTTCAAAGGTTTGTTCCAAAACTAGTGATGAATCGAAGTGGGCACGGAGCAGCGCCGGAATGNTACATGGGGTGATTTTTCAAAGGTTTGTTCCAAAACTAGTGATGAATCGAAGTGGGCACGGAGCAGCGCCGGAATGCAATGACGGCGGACACGGGAGAACCCAAAGAAAATCTGCCGACCAGCGGCATCGTCCAGGACGATTTCCAAGTGCGTAAATCCGGGAGCGAACCCACCGAGAATCGAACCCGGTTCGCCTTGGTGGGAAGCGAATAGTCTGACCACTACACCACCGTGGCCCCACCCAACGAAAGGAAAACACATTCCATACGTCGACGGGCTCGTTCTTTCAAGGCAGCACGCACGAGTTTAAATGGAATGTTTGTCTTACTTCGTAGTGTTAAATTAAAATTTTTGTCTACGATGTAGCCTTTTATTTTAAAACTCTTTTACCCGGCCACGCTTTGCTGTGACATAAAAGATTTTGGTTATATTCATTTCTGTGAAATTAATTGAAAGAAGTATATGTATCTTCAAAATCTTTATTATTGAAGTACTTGTTTGCATACAATGTTTTTTAGTTTTACCATCTTCCGCGAGTATGAATAAGTTTGATGGTTTTCCTACTCTAGAACACGAAACATATAATTGGCCTTGCGAAAAACATTCTGTTTCTAAATCTATTCCGCACATTTGCAATGATTGCTCTTGAGCTTTATTGTTTGGTCTTGCGCATGGTATTCTGAAAACAATCGAAAAAAAAATTGAGAACAACAAATTGAAATGTTTAAACAGACAGCTGTCAACAAAGTCGCTTCCTAACGCGAAAGCATGGTAAAATTGAGCTTTTTGCAGATTTTAGTACCTTTGCAAGTAATACAGATAAAAAAGAAAGGTGTACAAACACTCGTGGGAACGAGAGGAAAGTTTATAAAAAAAAGAATGAAAATTGGTTGATTTTTTCGGGAGTTATTACACGCCCGAACAAACGGACACAGTGTATATATATATATATATATAATCTTAATGCTGAAATGTGGTCCAGCTCTTTCTCTCTTTATCGTATGCTTGTTTTGTGTTCGTTGATAACGACTTCATACCTAATCCTGTTTTCGCACTCGTCGAATCTTAATGCGATACTCAATTATGTTTTCTGTATACTCGGTGGTTCAGTGACTAAACATAATCAATGTTTCAAAACATAATTTAAATCATTTCACAAATGAAAATGTAGACTAACATTACTTGCTGAGATTAATATAAACTTAAACATGCAAAATACCTTAAGTATTGAACACTCAAATAATCCTGTATGTAAAACGAAACGAAAATCTCTGTTTCATTATTAACACGTTATTATATTGTCAAGCGAAAAAGCAGTGCATTTACACGAAAAATACTTTTTTGAACAATTATCATTACTTCATCGTCATGTTCTTGAAATTCCACGCTGGTTTTTCCTTCCTACATCAGATTAAACTTACTTGTAAAAAGTCAAAAAACTTAACTATACGTTCCTTGAACTAAACACGTAATAAATGAATATTTATCATGCGTAAAACTGTGTTATTGTCTATAGGTTAGCCTTGTTCGCTCCCTCGGTTCTGATATTCTCGACCTAATTATTATGAATGTCCCACTAAGCCGTCGAGAAACGCACCGCTGGCAAGCGGAACGCAACGTCTGACAACCATGTCCTGATACGGAGGGTGAATAGACAACGAGATCAGGCAAGGCAGTCCGGTATTTCTTCTTCTTTTTTGCTTTCCTACGCAGCGAGAATCTCTAATTGGTTCTCACGGAAGGAGGTCGCTAAAGCCACGGGTTAAGGCCACATCCACAATCTACTTGGCTTAAATTACATAACTTAAACAGCATAACAATCGAAATCGCCCGTACACTACGTATCATAAAAAAAAAATACTCTGGCCTGATTTAATAGAATACAGCAGACGAAAAGGAAATAACTTTTTACTCACACGGGAATTTTTGCATTCGTAAGTTGGCTATATTGATTAAAGCAGCTTTATGACGTTTCACATTCAAATTTGCCGGCGTTAAAAAAACATGGCGTAAGATTCTCAGAGATGACCATCTTAAGGCCAAGCCAAGTCGGTTACACCAAGTAAGTCGAGCTAAATACTAGTGGCGGACGTTCCAAGTTCAAACACTGGTTGATTGATTGGAAAGGGTTTATCGACGTCCCTAGGTGTTATGCCTGAAGACTTATCAGCGGACGGCTTACAAAATAACTTACGACGTAACTTAAACTAACACCCATGCTTTACCCAGGGTTCGGACCCAGGACCTCCCGCACCCCAGACTGGCGGCGCACCAGCCGACTGCGCCCCGGGAGGTCGGCTCAAACACTTGGTATTTACTTCCTTATGCTGTGCGTGTCATGTGTGACACGTTGATCGTGGATCGGGCTCTGTCCACGATGAAAAACGTGTACGTAATGAACGTATCACAAAGGAACGGATCACACCGTAATGAACGTACCACAACTAAAATAGGTATTTTTAGGNTTTGGGGTTCAAACACCTCTCAGAAGTGATCAAACTTGAAATTAAATTCAATAGCATTCAGCTACGTCGTAGCTTGTTAGATCAATCCCACGTCAGTACTATTCAAGACGAGAATGAAACATTTGAATTACGATGTGCGAGTGTTGCAAGAGTATCAAGCGACTAAAGCCTTTCGCAAGATACCGTGAAACGTCTAGCTAGCCCTTGAACTAAACCCTGAAAAGTGTTGCTGTAAGGGTGCAAATGAACTAGAAGTGTGATGCAGAAACATGTCAGTTTGGGATCGAACACTACACAAAAACTTGCAGAATTAGCTAAAAATAATTATTTTTACTCTTGCACTGTATATCCCTATCCATTATTATCTGCACGAGATGATTATGTAATCGCGCCTTGCTTTTTCCATTAATTTAATATTATCTCATAAGCTTGACTGGATTGTACAAAAAAACTTAATCTGAATTGAAATATACTACCGTGCTGGAAATTTTTATTGAATCGAAGCCCCCCCCAGCTTCAAGTCCTGGGCTGTTCATTACGACACGTTCTATGCGCTTAGTGTACGCATAGAGTGCGAACGATCTTCCACGCACAGACATGTAACAAACTGCCATGTTTTATCTCGTTTCTTGTACTAAGGTTCATTCTACCCCAGGCTAGGAAAAGAACGAGATTTCGTATGGGGTAGTTTGGCATGGGGAAAATTTCCGCCGCAAGATGCGCTGCTGTTCAAAAGGGGTTACTTTTAAGCTGGCGGTAAATTTAGAAACGCTATATATTTGTGCGCAATACGTTCGCAATTGGCTCGTGTTTGTAACATATACTTGCCAGAGTAAAAATTTCAAGTATTAAATTTATTTCGTAACTATTATTCACGACCTTAAATTGCGTTTACAGGAGCAAACAGTAAAAATACATCTGTGTTTGCATTGGATCTTTACAAGTAAGCTTATTTCCACTCTCGTGTGAAGAAAAAAGTTTTTTTTTTTACCTATACAAATATGAATAGTTTACAAAATTATACTTAATTTACGAAAATTGCAATTACACCCATTTACTTGAACACGAAACGGAAAAATTTGGAACCCAATTAACACCAGTGCTATAACCCATTCACGGTTACTTCCAACTATTCTGAATACCTGCTAAAGTTATACATCAAGGATATTCCTGCGCCTCATGCAAACAAAGCTTAGCCGAGTCTAGAAAATTACAGTAAAGGAGCAGCACACCGCATTCGTGCGCACTNGGAACCCAATTAACACCAGTGCTATAACCCATTCACGGTTACTTCCAACTATTCTGAATACCTGCTAAAGTTATAGGTACATCAAGGATATTCCTGCGCCTCATGCAAACAAAGCTTAGCCGAGTCTAGAAAATTACAGTAAAGGAGCAGCACACCGCATTCGTGCGCACTCAGTGTAATAATATTTTGCACGAGAACTACTATTTCTTACTAAGCATTACTAAACACACTTATTTTCTCTCTGTTTTTATTCAGGTTAATTATCAATGAAATATTATAATTCATAGATAACGTATATGCACAAGTTCAATTGATCCAAAATAAGATACTTTAACGTTAACACAAGTATACCACGCTTGAGATACATGACATACTTGGGGAACAACCAAGCACGTCATGAATGGTGTGATTTTTCAAAGGTTGTTTGATTAAAAAAAGTGTGTAGAAACCGCGAATAGACTAGATACCTGGGGGAGAAAATTTTTAGTTGGCAAACTAAAAGCATTGAAATTCCCAACTTGAATGACATAAACCTTAGTGTAGTGTAGGAAGCATCTCTGACGCACAAACGAGTAACAAGCTGCCATATTTTATTTAGTGTTTTGTATGTACTAAAGACTTCAATGAACAGAATTGCAGGTAATAGGAATAATAATAAGAAATTTGATGTATTTATTTAGATCCTTAAGTTGGAAAAAAACTTATATTTATAATTTCTTGCATATTAAAAAATATATATAAAGCACAGAGTATAAACCACGAAACAGCGTGGCGGTTACTTTGATTGGCTGCGCGAAGTTCTGGTAACTATACTTGCGTCTGACTGGCTAACGCGTACTGTGAGTGGTTCCCTATTGGCTGGGCTGCCGGCTGGGGGAAGTAAGTCGCAAAGCGCTGGTTGGCGAATAACACCATCTGGCTGGCGTGCGCGGCTGAAGTTCGCTTCATGAGCGGATGCTTCACCTCTGTACAGTTGCCTGCTCTGTGGTAGAAGTCGCCAGAACAAGAACACTCTGCTCGATGCTGACAAAGACGAGCGTTTGCAAAAAGGCCCGTTCTGACTGACTCATCGGGAGACAGAGGAAAAAAACGTCGGTTTCAAACGTTCTTTTTATCTTGACCGTGGATTTAGCACATCATTGTCCAATCGCAGTCTGTTCTTTTACCGAACGGGCTATAACTTTTTTTTTTTTTTCAGTAGGTTTATTTCTTAGTCCGAGCAAGAAACTCGGAGTTGCGTAGACGATGTTTTCTGCATATGTTTTTATAAGTGCTAATCCCGCGAGGGAAATTCGCTGACATAACTAAAGCGTGAGGTGAACGTCATAAAAGGCGGCGGTAAGACGGTAATGGCCTTGTGGAGCTAATGAAGCATCAATTAATTCCGCGAGCTGCAGCCTTGAGTACAAACAGCGCGCCAGGCTCCAGTATTGCCAACTAAGTGCAACCCTGAAATGCTCTTACATTTGGCCATCAGTCTGGTCTTTTTTTTTTTTGTTTCAGGCCCCCATTTCTCACGACACGAAGCTATGAAAGGAGGAAGGGAATATAGACCACAATAACGGCTGCATCGTGATCCTTTTAGAGTTGCGCTACTGGCTAAATGCTTTCGTTAGTGTCGCTTGTGTCCTTACGTACAGAACATCGAAAGGGTAAACCTTATTACTTTCTCTAGTAACGGAAGCGAGAAACGAATGGTGTTTTTGCGGCCATCTAATTCACGTTAGTATAAAAAATAATAAAATACAAAGTGATGTTGATAAAATATTTTTTATATCAATTTTAACACTTTGAGATTTATACAAATCCACATGGCACATTCTAGTCACCTGTCGCCACCATTGCAAGAACACAAACTCTGTTGGGCTCCGTATCCCCGCTCACCAATGCCATATCGGTTTAAACGACAAAGAACTTGCTTACTGTACCTTACAATGTCCGTTATTGGCTGATCACCAGCCAAAGGGGTGCCAAGTTGATTCTGCCCCGATTAAAATGTTGATAAATAAAAATTAAGTGTGTTAAACAATTTGTAATAATCATGTATTATGCAAAAGAAGTACAACTTCAAAAACTTATAACCATTAAAAAAATGGTTATAAGTTTTTGAAGTTGTACTTCTTTTGGCGCGTTGAGGGTAAAAGTTAAGTGTGCAACGGAAATTGCGCGCGCACAGTGTAACGAAATTTGACAGTGAACGTGGTAGGGGTATGACTCAACGCGCAGGCGCGTGTTGTTTTCAAGTATTTGAGGTTATGCGCGTATCGTCTAGCTATATACAAACGCAAGGTACACAACATAGCACGTGGTTATATTCAAACCGACAGAAAATAAGTTCATGTAATAAGCAAATTGAAAAACATTTCATTTATATTAGTAATTCAATGTGAATATATATGTCTTGTTAATTCATTTGCTTACATTGTGCCGTGAAAAATTTGTTAGTGACAAAAATTGTATCATAAAATTTTGAAAGAGTTTTAAAGTATTTGAGGTTATTTTAATTTAATTATGTTCTTTAATCAAACCTTTATTAATTGTATTAATGTCTTTATTCGGTAATTTTAGCGTTTTTCCTACTTACATAAATTATTTGCATAAGTAATAAAATTTTATTTCAGTCACGCCAAAGAGTCACAACTTAACAGTATAACTAGAGATGATGGTATATCGCGAATTAATTTTTTGATCCAACATGTCTTAAACTGTATAACTCTCTAACTAGTTTATTCTTTCATGGCTGGATGAACAAAGTTTTGACTCGGCTAAGTAGTTTGCAAACCAATCACGAACGTTCAGCCTTATAGTATCAGAATCCTCATTGGTCCAGTGAAATGGGGTAGTAGCTTCATACACGCACAACAGCCAATAAGGAAATAAAACTGTCGTACATGTGTACAGTATGTTTAATCCTAGCAAACAGTCAACTTTTCCTGCGATAAACCATAATCTCTAGGGGTGGTGAAATTTCGCGAAAATTTTTCCAGGCATGTTCTATTTTAAAAAAATATAGGGCCGTTTACCTATCTTGATTGGCTGAATTACTTTTTAACACGTTTTAATTCACTGCACACGATTCACGTAGGAGCCATACCGATGTTGCCGAATTCTGAGTGGGTCGGTCAAACATGAAAACGCCTTCTCAAGCAGACAGCAACCAATGGCAGTAGACAAACTGCTGTTGGGTGCTTATAGTATTTAAGTCTACGAAGAAACTCATATTTTGTCGCGGAATTCACTAACTCTAATTATCTCTAAGTATAACGAGAGAACATACTTTACTCATTTGTTTGCCGACGTAGGTTCTACGGTAATCCCAACGTTAGAACTCTAGTAGACTACAGATCTTCGCTTTGTTATGTTGGCAAACAGTGCGTGACGTCGCTAGCCTTTTTTTTTTAAATAATAGGCCACGTTTTCCGGGCAAAATTATTGATTGAGTTGGGGCCACGGTGGCTGAGCGGTTAGACTGTTCGCCTGCCACCAAGGCGAACCGGGTTCAATCCCTGACCGGGTCACTCCCGGATTTTTGCAAGTGGCAATAATGCTGGACGGGAACCACACATAACTTGGAAAATCACAACTTAGAATAGCTATAACTTAGAAAGTCATAACTTCGAACTATCATAGCTTAGAAACACACAACTTAGAACTATCATAACTTGGAAACACACAAAGCAGAACCACATAACTTAGGAACACCGTAACTTAGAAAATTATATAACTTAGAACGATTATAACATAGAAACACACAACTAAGAACGATTATACCATAGAAACACACAACTAAGAACAGTCGTATTTAGAAACACGCAACGTAGAACTATCATAAGTCATAAGCACCCAACTTAGAAAGTTCACAAGTTAGAATCACATAACTTAGAACAGATANACTTAGAAAGTTCACAAGTTAGAATCACATAACTTAGAACAGATATAAGTTATCTGTTTCTAAGTTAGCTATTTCTAAGTTATGACATCACCCCGTACTGGACGATGCCGTTGTTTGGTTGATGTTCTTGGTGATCTCCCGTTCCCCCTCCCCCCTGACAATCACCACACTTGCATTCCAGCGCTGCAGCCATCCAAATCCCTCAACTAAACATTATTGATTACCTCATTTATCCACAGTTATTTCATTCCACTCGCGTATTTGTGAGAATTAGAATCACGAACATGAAACAGTTGCATACAAATATGCATGAAAATTCACATAGTATGAAATAACACACGCGAAAGCCACATATAAAAATAATACTGTGTTACTCATCCAAAAGAAAAAAAGTCATCAATTACGTGTTCCTACAATATCTAAAGAGAAGAAATACATGTCACTTTATTGTAAAATTAAGCAATGCGTAGGTTGTAATTATTCTGTTTAAATATGCAACAATTTTTTCAAATGTCGAAGTTGTAAGATTGTAGAACATAGACGTCGGGTATCTTCGGTAAGGATTTGTTTTCCCTATTCGAGTAGACAGGGCCTTATTCCTACNTTGTAGAACATAGACGTCGGGTATCTTCGGTAAGGATTTGTTTTCCCTATTCGAGTAGACAGGGCCTTATTCCTACTACTCACTCTGAAAACAATGACTATATACCCGTGCGAGTTTTGTTTTCGAGGTCAAAGAAATGAGCAAACAAACGTTGCTCGAGCTACTACACTCACGCATAGTAAGTTCTCAAAGTGTTAAAACATTGCTGTATTTTTAACCCTTTCGTGCCCAATGTAGACAATTGTGTAAAGTGTGATAGTCTGGTATTTCTGCCCACTTATTGTTTTTTTAACAGCAAATTTATTGTTTATATTTACTATTTGCATGACAGTTCTATTGGTATAATGATATGTTATTTAGTTACTCTATGTGCTTAGTAATATTTTGCAAAAAACATTTTATTGTTTACGTTTTTAATTGCAGTTTTAGAGTTGAGTATCACCACAGATTTAAATATTTTCAGAAATGTTAAATTAATTAAATGTTTTAATGCAGCCTTTTAAGATAGCTATGTTAAACAGATTGCTAACATAAATCTATTTAAATTTAAACATTGGTCAATAGTTGGCAGTATAGTAAAATATGTAATATTTTGCAAGGGAATTTTTGGAAGTGCTTCTCCTACGGAAAATTCAAACTGGACTGTGTTGGAAAATTATCTCTGTTCTTGGAAATTTTGAGTCGGCATATTGAAAATATATTGAAAAATGGTTATTTATGGTGGATTCTATAGTAAAGACTTGTTAAGGACATTATTTTATGACGCCTGTGTGCGAGTGGCGTAAAATAAGAATACCCGGATAGTCAATTTGCAGAAAAGGGCTCTCTGAGTTGCTGCAAGTCCGGTCTGATAGCAATTAACTTGCTATCATGAGCTACCAGAACTTATTGCTGCATAAGAATTACATCTATAGATAAGTAAAGATTTAAATAAGTTGCAGATGGCAGCAGTTCGATGTAAAATGATTTCTCTAATTTAGTTTTCAAGAATTCTGCATAACTCTTTCTCTAAAAATGTCCTTATAAAATTTGTACCGCACTTCCTTCAGAAGTAGAGCTACCTAAATATTTTATAAATCTGAGCAGCCGAGGCAAGAAAACTAATTTACTGATTAATGGAGTATAACCAAGCGAAAAAAGTATGTATTGTACATTGAATAATGTTTTCCTTGGTGTGAAAAGACTGCCTTAATCTTCTAAATGTCAACTGTAATTATAATTATATTCTGAGTTGAACGTTTGAATTTGAGCTGCGTGTATTCTTATATCTGAAGATTGATTGCTTATGTTTCTTCACAAAACTTTCAATCGTAATAATTAAACGCTCCTCAATGATTGAACTGCCTTATTGGTTGGTAGTTTGCTCAGTAATAGTGTATTTTTATTATAATTATAGTGTTGCTTATTATTGATCTCTTGTTATTGTGATCATTCTACTGCAAGTTATTCTATTATTATTTTCACTCCAGTATACAAGTTACCTATACGACTACTTGGTTCGTTAACAACTACTCTCTAGTAATAACTAGAGACCTGAAAAATTCGCTGATTCATTTTGAGACAAGCTAGAATTCAAAACACGTGTGTTTATATAACTTCAGCCATTGGTCCACACGGTGTTTGACACCTCCTGGAGNTACTCTCTAGTAATAACTAGAGACCTGAAAAATTCGCTGATTCATTTTGAGACAAGCTAGAATTCAAAACACGTGTGTTTATATAACTTTAGACATTGGTCCACACTGTGTTTGACACCTCCTGGAGAACGCTGGCCCCATCGTCGCCTTCCACTGTGACAGCAGATAACCAGTGTACAGTAAATATCGGCATATTTGTAGATAAAACTGCAAGGTCTAGCCTGCAGGTCATTGAACTCGCGAATTTTTCAGGTCTCTAGTAATAACCCGTACCACATACACTAAAACCATTCCAGTAGAGCCCATTCGTGGGGTATTTTCTATATACACATACACACGTATATCGATTTCAATTGTATACATGTAGCATGCTTGACCGGTTCTGTACAACACGAGGCTCTGCGCCCAATGATCTTCCCTGTAGGTAACTCATTCATAGCTGTGCTGTTGCTCTACGCCGTGATTGGTTCATACTTTTATCACCGAGCACAAAACCTACAGCTTATTGGTTGTGATAAAGAAACAAGTTCTTTGTTAACTTATGTACAGCATGCATCACAAAATTTCTCATTTGGAAAACCAGAAATTATAAGCTAATGTGGTTATGAAACGGTTAAACATAAAAAAATAGCATATTCTTGAATAATCTTACTCTTAGTGAGTGGATCTAATGAGCTCTGTACACGGAGCGATAATGAGAATGCTGATATGCGTAATAAAGTTTCCATCGCCTCTACACTGAGTACGCAGCACACAGAGACTAAATGAACAGAGCGTACACAGACACTAAATGGCGTGGTGGTTCCTTTGATTCGGCGTACCCTACCCATCCATTGGTAGTAAATAATAGAGAGTTCTGATTTGGCTCGAAGCTTGTATAGGAGGCTCGACCGGCTTCGACTCAATTCAGATGTGATCGAAAGCTCTCGACTAGGGATTATCGATCGTACCCGAAGGTGCTCAGCAGTTACGACCACTAATCCTACATGCATAGGCCTACCCGTCCATTTATACGAGCTGGCGGCCATATTGATTTTATACGCATAGGGTATGAAGATGAAAAACCTGTATTTATTATCTAATTTAAAAAAATTGATATATGAATTTTATTTGTACAGTAATTTTACGTAGAGTATTGCGGAACCCTGCAGAAGTCCCTCATTCAGTTACCGTACTACATTCCCGGCCTCATATCTTCTTACGTGATGTTAGAATGTGCAAATAATTCACTGTCTCGACAGTTATGTAAGTATTAAGTAGGCTGCTCGGATTTTTTTAATGTAATTATCTTAAGTACATTTGACCAAAACAAGCCCATAATGCGAATCGTCGTGTTTATTTTTGAATTTGGCTGATATTTTGTGACCTTAGTGGACTGTAAAGTGACGACATTCGAGAGATACAGATAGCCACATCGCGGGTTCAATTTATTTTTCACTAGAATTTCTGTTTCAGATTTAGTGCCAAGATTAATGGCACGTCGAGACGTGAAGGATTGCTGAGTTACGTATGTCCGATAGCAGTATGTTCTCATTTGTAACCGTCGCGTCGGTAAGAAATAATAGACTGCGTTCCACACCCGCGACAGCACGCAAGGTTATAGTAAAACTCGGCACACAATGTCGATTTTATAGANCAGTAAAACTCGGCACACAATGTCGATTTTATAGAATATATATTGCGTAGCAAACTGTGCCAAGGTGATCCGAAATGCGTTTTGGAAGTTGCGACTGTGTCAACAAAATCGGTTTGGTAACGAATGAGGTGACGTATCCCAAGGCTAACTGAAGCTGTTATACGTGTTTGAGCTTCAGTAGTAAACGGCCGTCAATACTCTCAACACTCAGCGAAATTACGTAGCAAAATCATCACNTACGTGTTTGAGCTTCAGTAGTAAACGGCCGTCAATACTCTCAACACTCAGCGAAATTACGTAGCAAAGTCATCACTTGCAACAAGCTAGATGAGAAATATCCTTGTGTGTCTGTGAAGAGCTGAGTATCCCATCGACAGTTTTCTCCATGTCTGCTGTTGACTTGTCCACAGAGCTCAGCGGGTGTATTGATTAGTTGTTCTTGATGCCCTGCTGTGTTCAAGGGCATCGACATATTCACGTTCACTCATAAGGACAGAAAACCGAGTAAGTTTCGTTCATCAATTCACCAAGTTCATTCTGGTATTTTGTGGACGAAAAGTGTTTTTCAATCCTATGATATTTTTTTTTAAGGATAGGTTTCTCCTCGTATGCTCCTTTCTGACAATACTTCAGAATACATTTTATCACATGAATGGACGAGGTTTTAAAAAGACAGGGGATATAAATTAATGACTAACCGTATGAAAAACAGGCTCGGTGTTGAATGTGTTAAGGGAGAATCTGGCACGACTATCAAATTCACCACAGATTTTTAACAAAACTTTGTTTTTGAGGAATGAGGAATGATTTTGAGGAATATTTTTGAGGAATGAAAGGGCGAAAATCTGGCAAGTTAGTCTCCAGGAGCTGACTGATGAATGGCGTTCCGCCATATTGCTGGCATGTGTGGCTGGAGTTCACAATACGTACCATCATTTCACCTCTGTACTTTCAAGTAGGTACTCTGTGACGCTGTTGTGCCGGGTGAGGAACCCAGGATCTGCGTGATGGTGTGGGCGCTGTACCAGCTGCCCCTGCGGCGGCTCACGCGGCCTTGAAGCGGCAGTTCCGGCTGGAGACCGGCTGGAGACCGGCTGGAGCGCGGATGCTGCCTGCTGGAGCCGGCCATCTTGAGGTCGCAGGCAGGCGCCGCTGTCGCAGCATCCCGGCCAGCTACCTGCCACACTCATTGACTCTTCTTACCTTGCGCACATTTACGGCATAGAGTAGTGATAATTACAGAGGTGAAATTGCGACGTCCATCGTGAGCTGCAGTCAAACTCACTGGCTTCACCGGCCAGCAATATGGCGGAACATCGATATCCAGTCAGCTCCTGGGTACTGACTTGGCAGACGGCGTCCCGACCAATAGGGAATATTCTACAACATGCAACAGCCAATCGGACCCAATGCCCATTTACACAGCTTCACGCGGCCAGTGAGCGACCGAGTTCGCTCACATCAAACGAAACCGCCATGCCATTTTGTTTCTGTATACTTACATATTCTGCGGTTAGGGCACGGAATATGTATTTCAGGGACCCTCTTAGCTTACGTTTGAACCGCGTGGCAGTGTGTTTGAAATACGCGTTCTACAGCACGAAACCATTGAACATGCTTCCGAGGTGCTGACCTACGAAAAGAACACACACTTCATACGACACCTGTTGAGTGCTTTTGAGACGTCGCCCACATTGCAAATACCATTCCAGAGCACTCCATTATAGGTCAAGCAGCTTTTTCAAAGCGCCGTGTCTCCAAATGTACGCGTCAGACACACACAACATTACTCAAGGTCCCTGCATTGAACCCATTTGTACGCGCAGCACGACAAGAACACCACAAGCCAGTTCAGAGCCATGCACTTAGTGAAGATTCCGCACTTGAATAGCGTAACAGAGTAGCCCTTATCGCNACCACAAGCCAGTTCAGAGCCATGCACTTAGTGAAGATTCCGCACTTGAATAGCGTAACAGAGTAGCCCTTATCGCTCCCACGTTTTTCGCCCTCAAACGTCGAAAATAGTTCAATGTAGGCGGATCCCTTAAGTACAAATAAGTCAAATGGCGTGATGGTTCTTTTTATATGGGCACATCCATTCGCTGACTGCCTGCGCGAAGCCCTGGAAGTGGATCTTGTGTCTTATTGGCTACTGCGCGCTATGGTAGATTCCCTACTGGCTGGGCTGCTNACCACACGCCAGTTCAGAGCCATGCACTTAGTGAAGATTCCGCACTTGAATAGCGTAACAGAGTAGCCCTTATCGATCCCACGTTTTTCGCCCTCAAACGTCGAAAATAGTTCAATGTAGGCGGATCCCTTAAGTACAAATAAGTCAAATGGCGTGATGGTTCTTTTTATATGGGCACATCCATTCGCTGACTGCCTGTGCGAAGCCCTGGAAGTGGATCTTGTGTCTTATTGGCTACTGCGCGCTATGGTAGATTCCCTACTGGCTGGGCTGCTTGTTGGCGGGCAAGTCACCGGGCGCAGACTGGCGAACAGAGTTCCGACATGTTGCTGGCCAGTGCCGCCATCTTGCGGGTGTGTGCGGATGGAGTTCGTGGTGCAAGCGGCTGTTTGGCTTCTGGATTCCTTAGTATTCTGTGTTTTGGGGCGTCTGTTCGTCGCAAAAAGATACCACGGCTTGTTGCACTCCAACACTCTCCCGTGGTTGGATTGGGTATCTTGATTGTCTTGCTCGCATATTCACATACGTTAAATACCCGAGTAACCTGATTCTGATTGGCCCAGCCAGGTAATAAAATGTAGTCTCAAAAAGAGACGTGACTAATAACTAGCGACCCGCGAATTTCGCGGATACATTCGGCAGCAAGCTAGACTCCACAATCCTTTATGTACTCGGGGCTCAGTTAGTTGTTTATTGGCTGTTGCTCCAGTTTAACCCAGGATCAGATAGCACGAGATTCGGCCGTATTTTTCTTACAGGTTAGTTATTGACTTAAATTCGTCCAGGGCGTGTCTTACAAACAGCGATCCAATTGGAAGGGAAGTCAAATGTACATGCATTTGAAGTCTAGCTTGTCCTAAAATGAACTCGCGAAATTCTCGGGTCTCTACTAATAATTAAAGACACTAGCATCAGAGTGAATGAGTGAAGATATTTGGGCGGCTCTTAGCAGCGAGGTTTTGAGAGTCTATGATGGTGAAGCGAGGTGAGAATGGAGCAGCGCCGGAATGCAAGGGCAGTGAAAACGGGAGATCCCCGAGAAAGCCCGCTGACCAGCGGCATTGTCCGGCACGATTCTTACATGCGAAAATCCGGAGCGACCCCTCCGAGAATCGAAATCGGTTCGCCTTGGTGGGAGGAGAGTAGTCTAACCACTACACCTCCGCGGCCCTGATCGAGTACGTGGAAGACTGTTGAGTCTAGCTTGCTGCCATCTTATAACGCGAAATAGCACGGTTTTTTTTACATGTAATACAAGGCTGTTGGGTAGGAAATACAAAGGCACCATGAAGAATTTCGTTTAAATTACAATCAATCGATTTCGCTCATTGGCCATTAAACTGTGATAATATCTCATAACAGCCTTTCGAACACTCGAACACCACTTGCTTACATTATTTTGTTCAACTTGTGTTGGTTTATAGGTATGCTATTGTTACATGTACACATATCTTTATTTTTATGTTATGTATGTTCGCTCGTAGGCTAATTTTCAATTATCTACTTCAGAAATGCCATATGATAAAAAAAACAGATGAATAGATTCGAAGCTCAAAAAATGCATAAGTCGGGCGGTGCACAGTGAAATCATCGCCAGATAGCTGTTGTTTATCACAACGTGCGAGGGGCCACGCCCCTTTCCCCGCTGCTGAATGGGCCTTCTGTCGTGATCGCGGCATGCCCCGTGTGTCTGAGCCAATTAGCCCGCCAGCCCTGTGAATTACTTCCGCACCCTTGCGTGTTTACGCCAGTGGAAACGCATCCACGGTACACACTAACCATTTTCATTTCCAGTTTTAATCCGTCCGTACCCTCCAGGGAATAAAATCATTTTCCGAAAAGAAAACAAAAGTATCGTGTGTCTACAGAAACCAGGGGCCGCGGTGGTGAAGTGGTTAGACTACTCGCCTCCCAACAAGGAGAAACTGGCTCGATTCCCGGCGGGGTCGCCCCCGGATTTTCGCATGTGGGAATCGTGCCGAACGATGCCGCTGGTTGGCGGTTTTTCTCTGGGGTATCTCCCGCTGCTTCATAATTCACCTCGCTTCACCCTCATCGGGTCTCTAAGACCTTGATGTTTAGTCTCACCCAAATCTCTTCACTCACTCAGTTAATTAAAACATGTCTGAAAGAATGGAAAATGAAATTTGCTCGAGTACAGTGAGCGGAATCCTGATTATTATTACAAGTGACGTAGTACATTGGGGGATACTCATTCGTCACTTTGTACTCTCTCATATGTTTAACCCCTTTATGTACTCTCTAATTTTTCTTTTGGGGTGTTGCAAAAGAAAATAAATTTTGGCGTGAAAAGTGCTTACAAACTTCTTAGAACAACTGACACTTTGGAACGTACGCATGTAAAGGGGTTGCGTAGATCCACAGCACGATAACTAACCAATTATACAATAGTTAGTGTGTAAGCAGCAACGAATAGCAATTANGGTTGCGTAGATCCACAGCACGATAACTAACCAATTATACAATAGTTAGTGTGTAAGCAGCAACGAATAGCAATTCCCAGGGAAAAGCGATGTCCGTATTGGTGCTTAGCTTCTTGAACTTCACAGCACTGACCATGACTTCACCTATCCTGCAACGTGTCACAAGTGAACGAGTTGTTACGAACTAGCTTTTCTTGCCAATTCGTACTTGAGAGTATGAGAGTATTCTGGGGGCGTATCTCAAATAATTACTCATTATATTGTAGAGTACAACAGTATAAGAGGGGTTTTATTACAATAACGCTTTTACAATAACTATTTATGTTACCATTGACCGGGGGACGAAATGTAACTTAAATTATAATAATTAGTAATTATTTCACTCACGCCATTTTAAATAACCCTAACCGGAACGTCCTCACCTTGTTTATGTTGCCGGAGGCTGATTCTATGGCAGACGGTTAGCGACGGCCGGACAACCATCTTCCTGGTCTGCTTGGCTGGTAGGGTCGCCCAAGGGTCTAATGATGAAGGACGACGAGACGGTTAACGACGGCCTATATCAAGCGTCTGGTTCTGCGGCCCCGCTCAGTGACCGGTGGAGGGGATTTCTGCAACTGTCGACGACCAAATGGTGGCGTTGCAATCCCGCTCGTTTATGTTTGAAGGTGTGATCAGGCAAGCCGTTCAGCTAAGGCCTGACCACACCATAACAGAGTGTACTCGGGTTAACTTGTTAATGGGCCTATCCTTTATTCAATAGTACGTGTCTGATAGACACCATGGCGTTAGTTTCGATGAGTGCGTGACGTGTTTTTTGTTGCGGCGAAGAAAACACGGATATTTCCCCCGTCCCACAAGACACTTTATCTCGCCCGGAGCGCGATAAATCCGGAATCAACTGCACTTTTGTATCTGAAGTGTGAAGTGCGTTGGTATCTGTTGTTTTGGTGTTCTCTCTGCCGCAGTTAAAATAACAAGCTCCGAAGTCAAGACAGCGTTTCCTGCCGGCGTGTTTATGTTAACAGCCGCGTCGAACACTCCCAGTCGGGCACGGACACTCGGAGCATGTTCTTGCGGCGCGGGAATTAAATAACCTCGGCGAAGTTGTGGTTTTCCAACATGGCCTTCCTCGTTCGTGTTTACTATGATGCACGTCTGTCTCGTTGCCGTGCCTATCGACGCTGATAGCAATAAGACGTCCGCGTGGTGCGTTATCTTGAAGCCGTGTCTCGGGCCGTGCCTCGATTGGCTCAAAGAGCGCTCTCTCGTGCCCTAGCTCTCGCGAACACGTCATAATGACGTCATCGTCGGAGAAACCTTAACATCGAGGTCTTGAGAGCCGACGAGGGTGAAATGAGGTGGGAATGTAGCAGCGCCGGAATGCAAGTGGCGGGAGGAAACGGGAGATCCCTGAGAAAATCCGCCGGCCAGCAGCGTCGTTCGGCACGATTCCCACGTGCGAAAATCCGGGGGCAAACCCGCCGAGAATCGAACCGGTTTCGCCTGGATGGAAGGTGAGCAGTCTAACCACCACGCCACCGCGGCCCTCTATGTTTTAAGTGAAATGCTTAAGAATGTAATGCTAGTTATTCCTGGTCGATGTAGACAATTATGTAAATGACGTCCTCAAAGTGTTCATTTTAAACTTTGTGCGAACACGTCTGCGAGTTTTCTGCCGTTATTTGTTGCAATCTGTGTGAGGATCTGCCCAGTTTAATGGGTCAGTGAGGATTCTACCATACTGTGAAATGGTTTTATAAANTTGCAATCTGTGTGAGGATCTGCCCAGTTTAATGGGTCAGTGAGGATTCTACCATACTGTGAAATGGTTTTATAAATTATACGCAGAAATTCTTTGTTCATTTACAAACATTTGTACAAATACAATAATATCCCTTGTAAAATGCCTTAGCTATCTCGTTAAGGCGAAAGAACGAGAGCACAGAGAGAACACGAAGTTACGTTCTCGCTAGCTCTCTCTCTCTCTCTCTCCCTCTCCCTCTTTCTCTCTCTCTCTCTGGCAAGGCGCCATATGTATTTACAGTGTTTCAACGTTTGAATGAGGTTATATTAGGTTTCTGGNTTGCAATCTGTGTGAGGATCTGCCCAGTTTAATGGGTCAGTGAGGATTCTACCATACTGTGAAATGGTTTTATAAGTTATACGCAGAAATTCTTTGTTCATTTACAAACATTTGTACGAATACAATAATATCCCTTGTAAAATGCCTTAGCTATCTCGTTAAGGCAAAAGAACGAGAGCACAGAGAGAACACGAAGTTACGTTCTCGCTAGCTCTCTCTCTCTCTCTCTCTCTCTCTATCTCTTTCTTTCTCTCTCTCTCTCTCTCCCTCTTTCTCTCTCTCTTTCTCTCTCTCTCTGGCAAGGCGCCATATGTATTTACAGTGTTTCAACGTTTGAATGAGGTTATATTAGGTTTCTGGNTCTCTCTCTCTCTGGCAAGGCGCCATATGTATTTACAGTGTTTCAACGTTTGAATGAGGTTATATTAGGTTTCTGGGCCAAAACCATCTCGCACTATATCTATAAATGCTGATTATGGAGTGACACCACTAACTAGCCATACTCTGCCCATGACTGGCCCAGGTGTAGTGAACACTAATGGCCCAAGCACGGCCCATATGCTTACAACAGCAATGGCCCGTCGATGTACCACTTCACAGCCACCAGACGGTCTACTGAAGGCTAGCTATGCTTCCACCATAGACTGGAAATGAAAAATTATTGTATAATAACATTGTTGATTTACAAAGTTAATGTTTTGTAAATCTACAGTGTTTGTTCATTTGCAATAATAGCATGAATGTGTATAGTGAAATATATTAGTGTTGTTACAAAGAGATTGTAAACAGCTGAGCGTCGCTCGTCTCGGGTCTCCGGGGTGAACAATGCCGAGTCTACGTGAATCATTCCTCGCCTGTGTGAACAGAACAATTATCACTTCTGCGGCAGTTAAGGTTATCGACTCCACTAAGACCTATTTCTTTTCAAATATTAAAAAGTAGCATCAGGCACCTGCAATATTAGCAGAACTTAAAATATACCTACTTAAATAGAAACTGGAAAAGTGGCTTATGTTACTCTACTAGGAATATAAAAGTAATATCACACGTATAATCAGAGAGCTGAAGGTGAGTGGTTTGAGTCGTGGACTTGTTACTTTCTGACAAGAGTTCAAATCTTTCTGAAGTTTAAAATATTTTAACTTTTTTTAAATATATATTTTTTAACACAGTTGAACACCCGCATTACGGAAATTAAAGACTTTTTCATTATCTCTTTTTATTTTTATTTGATTGAATTTCATGTTTCTCATTGCCTCAGGATTCTCCATGAAGTGTCACATTGAAAGAACGCGTACACCGATTGCAAATGTAACATGAACGTACGAATTTTTAAATTCTACTCTTTGGCCCGAAATGGATCCGCGAATTCCTCTGACTTCTCTTTCTATATNTATATACACACACCAACGCAACATATAACGTCTTAACATGTTTTTGACATCACCATTATAGCATAAAGTTAGGGCCACCTGTTTTTTTTGTATAGATTCCACGACTTGTACTGGAAAACTCGTTAGTTCAGAAACAATTTCGTGGTAGGTTTTTGTGAATTCTCACGCGTCTAAGTAGTCAGCCAGCCAATCACGGAAGTTCAGTGCCGGAGTAGCTTCATTCTGATAGGTACAAACAAGTAGCGAATATACCCTCACGCAGACCCCCAGCTAACTGACAAAGGATACCTGCTCGCGTGCGCGTAGAATGTCGATGTCTTCCTGCGCGTAAATATTTCCGCGGAAAAAAGCCGGCCCTACATTACAGGGAACTGTTCCGACAGTCGATACGAAACGAGGAAACGGCCACGAAGGAAACGTTCTGGAGCGACTTTGGTAAAACCCAAATAAGGATGGCCGGTGCCGGACCTGGAATCTATAATCCAGGTTCTCCTCGATAGAAGTCCATTCTTATTCCACGCATTGTTTACGGCGCGGGCCTCGCAGAGATCCCTACCGCGCCGACCTGGCTGTGGACGGATGTTGTCCATGAGGTCAGAGTTGAGCTACCACCAATCAGGAGTCACGAGACGGTGCCTCTGGTGACTCACGGCCGATCACGCTCCGGGAACTACACTCTCTCCCCCCCCCTTCCCCTAGGCCGGCCTATCTCTCAGCACTCCGCCTCAGAGAAAAGACAGGGCATATATAAATGCTACACAGGCCCCTTAGTCCTGCATGTAACACTCTGCAAGGCCAATTATGTTAGCATCAGCACAGCTTTTTAGGATAGATATTTATCTATAGTTTAATTGATTTAGTATCTGTATGTCTTGTTGACATACAGTCTTAGATTAACGAGGAGTCCTAAAGAGACACCTCTGGAGTTATTTAGTTTCTAATAAGGTACAAAAAAAATCGTCCTCGTGGACTTAGTTTAGNTCCTAAAGAGACACCTCTGGAGTTATTTAGTTTCTAATAAGGTACAAAAAAAATCGTCCTCGTGGACTTAGTTTAGGTAATAGGTAGGACAGTGATATTTCGCGTTAAGATTTCGAGACAAGATACAGTCCAAAGCAATGTAGGGTCGTCCAGCTTCTTTGATTGGCTAAAAAATTTGTTCTGGCCCGTGTTAACCGTTTGTGCACGAATCACGAAGGTTCAGTGTCGGAGTTACTTAGTCCTGAGTGGCTTGGTCAAAGACGGACACGGCACCAGCAGCAAATGGAGGTATAACAACAGCTGAGATGTGTGTATATAGTATTGAAGTCTACTGTGTGCTCCGATTTTAACGCGAAAAGTCACTGGCCCTAGTAATAGGTTATTTAGGTTAATATCAACACTCCTTTTTCCTCTCAGGCAAATTATCATGTTATCATGGATTAGTAAAAGATGGTTTATGTTGACTCTGCTGGCACTCACTGACAACTTATTCAATTTTTCTTTAAGTTTTCAGGATCCAATGGTGATTCGGGGGTGGGGGGAGGCCCCATAGTGCCACTTCCCCCACCAGAGTGATGTGAAAGCATTGCTCTGGTTAAGCCAGCGCCAAATTAAAGAAATATGTCCTACCCCTTCTACTAGTATTTTCTCCACCCACTAATAAAGGGCATGGTTTCCACCTATCTGTCTCCTGTAGCATTTTCTGTTAATGCATGCAACAATTTTTAATTCTTTCCTGTCGAAATGGCTTTTACGGTGTCTATGCCGGTTTTTTCCTTTCTCTTTTTTCCTCTCTTTTTTCCTTTTTTCTCTTTTCTCCTTTTTTCCTTTCTCAGGACTAAGCTCCATACGCCTACAAGGAAGGGAAATCATGCAAGGAAACATGCATCGCGGCAGAGAGGGATTGGGCTACCACGGCCGGATTTTGGCCATGACAACCTCCCTGAGTGTACGTTTTTAAGTACACTTAGGGAGGTTGTCATGGCCGAAAGCAGGCCGTGGTAGCCCAATCCCTCTCTGCCGCGATGCATGTTTCCTTGCATGATTCCCCTTCCTTGTAGGCGTAAAGGGCTTAGTCATGAGACGCTATAAACCTCCGACCCTACCGCGGGCTCACATATAAATATAACACTTAGTTTTAGAGTAGGTTAGTAAAAAAAAAATATATATATATATATATGCCACTCTCGCGATAACAAATGAAACAAAGTACACAAGTGACAACTAGCGGACGGGCCGAAACTACAACGAGTTTCGAATTGCTATCGACTTTTTTTTGTGTAGTCGACTATGCGACATCGATACGACTGCACAATCGATATTCTGTTTTATTCATAGAGACACTACTGTTTCGCGTTATAATGTCACCAAGCTAGACTCCACAGTCCTCTACACACTCGAGCAGAAGTCACTTGTTCATTGTCAGCCGCCACAGACAGGACTCATTCTCCTGTTTGACCCGGCCACACGGAAAATGAAGCTATCAGAGTACCGAGTGTTTACTGTTGGGTCCTGAACCCTGCAGGGCGTGCCGGAAGAGCGAAGGTCCTATTAATGACACACGGGAAACTAACATATAATTGTATGCCGTCTACATTAGTACTGAATTGTTACGGTAAATGATAGGGTTTCTACTTATTCATATTTATTTTGTTTTAAGTGATGATGATATCTAATACTTTTCGGTTTTTTTTTCTTTTCGGAATAGNTACTTATTCATATTTATTTTGTTTTAAGTGATGATGATATCTAATACTTTTCGGTTTTTTTTTCTTTTCGGAATAGGGCTTTCTCCCGTTTTCTCCCAATCCTATAATTTTCATTAAATGATTCTCTATCAAAGCAAAGAGCTTGCTGTTGCACATTCTTTTTAGCTGTAGATTATAACTCTCGTCGCAGGAGATTGGAATTCCATAACGATTACTTTCACGATTTCACAAGCCAATATTAAACACGTTCTCATTTTAAAAAAATTCCTAATATGGTACTTATGCAACAAAACTATGTATACAAACATACGAGAAATTAACACATCGCACGGAATACCAGCTCTCACTTAAAAAAAAAAACACGTGGTTAGAGAGAGTAAACTCTCGGCAGTCATTACAATAAATATTTGCTGCGATCTATTTGTACGGGTCTGGAACTACTTCAAGAGGGAAGTAACAGATGCCCGCCCTTATATTGATGGCACCCCGACGCTACGTTCCACGAGTAACTCAGTGGCTTGCCAGAAGCCCTGGTATCCGGTTATTACGAATAGCGAGAGGCTATGTCATTTCCCGTCGTAACTCAGTGCCAAGAAGTCGGCACACGAGTAGGCTACAAGCTAGTTTCACGTGTGTTATTGGTCACTGCAGGACTCAGAAGCAACAGTAAACACGCGACACTCTGGAAGCTTCATTCCGCGTGGCCGGGCCGAACAGGAGAATGAGCTCTGTCCGTGGCGGCAGCCAATGGACAAGCGACTTCTGCTCGAGTGTTTGTGTAGTACTGTGCAGTCTAGCTTGGCGACGTCTTATAACGCCGGCAACGTGTCGGCAAGTCGTTCGCCATTTGGCGTCTGTTAACATACTTGCCAAGCTGGCAGGGAATCCTTCGGAAAACGCAGAAGCCAGTCAGACACGAGGCTTCACATTCAATCAGCAGATGGGTACGCCATATAAAACGAACTCCCACGTCGTTTCACTCGTGTATTATTAATAGAGACCTGGAAATCTAGCGGATTCACTCGGCATGAAGCTAGACTCTACAGTCCTTTTGCATTCGACCCTTAGTTGTTCATTGGCTGACTGATGTCCCAGTTAAAAACCAGATCAAGTAGCTCGGTATTCGGTCCTTCTTTTCTTGCATGTTCGTTAATTATTCAAAAATCGTCCGGGCCGAGCCTAACAAACTGTGATCCAATAAACGCACAGACACGAATGTACGTGTGGTTCAAGTTCAATTTGGCCGACATGAATTCGTGAAATTTCTTTATCTCTAAGTATTAAGTATTATTTAACTTGACAATTTCATCCCGGCAGCCAGCTAGGAAATGAAGGTAATACTGAAACGTCCGTAGCGACTGTCGAAATGACATTTATCGGAATAACTACACTTCCATGTTACAATTTGGCATTTTTGCTTTTTGTGTTAACAGTAAAATTAACAACCAGTAACGTAGCCTTATTCCACGCAGCTTCGGAAAACTTGTTAGCACAAAATAATTTCGTGACGTCCCTAAGTTTTTACTTACGTAAAATAGGTAACAGCTAGGTACAGCGAAAATCACGTACTAGCACATGGCGTAGCGATATTTCTGCTGTAGAGTAGTCGCGGTTTCTTCACACTTTTTGAATCAAACCTTTGAAAAATCACCCCATATATGACATGTATGGTTAATTCCTAAATATGTCGTGTATTGCAAGCGTTTAAAACTTGTGTTAAAGTAAATCTTATTTTTGATTAAATTAAACTTTCGCTTGCATTTTTTTTTATTAATTACAATATTTTATTTATAATTAATATTAATAGAGACAGTCAGAAATAGGTGTTTTGGTAATGTCTAGTAAGATATAGTTCTTATGCAAAATATATAATTACACTGAGCGCCCATGAATGCAGTGTGTTGCCCCTTTGGCGTAATTTTCTACAACTTGGTTAAGCTTTGTTTGCACGAGGCGGAGAAATATTATGGAAGTAGAACTTTAGCAAGGCTGCAGGAAAGTTGGAAGTAACCGTCAATGGACTTGGTCACTAAATGCAGTATCTTTGCAACGCAGTAGTCAGTGAACATGTGAAAACTTCTTGATGATGGATAAGGCCATTTCTACTCAGGTTAAGAACAAAACAAGATTTTTTATGGCAGAGTTTGGCATAGGGTAAATTTCCGCAGCTAGGTGTGTACTGTGTAGTGTTCTAAAAGTGATTAAAATATTAAGCTGCATGAACAATGGGAGAGGGAGTTTTCACTTATTTACGAAGTTATTTTTTATTTGATTTATGATAATTGTAATTATCCTGTTTTTTTTAACGTAGAAAATAGAGAAAATCTAGTACACATACGACAATAGTGCTTACCTTGTGCCGAAAATTTTTGGTTGCCAAACTTTTGACATTGATCATCCCAACCTGTATTAGAAGTAACCTTAATCATGGATAGCTGAAAATCATTTCGTGGAGAGAGATTTGGACACCGGGCACCAAAACACACATTCTCCAATAGACGCTTCATATCCGGTCGTTCCTCGTTAGGAAACCACGAACCGTTACAAACACTGACGAAGCGATCGGAGGTGGTCAGTTTGGGCCGCTCGTTTTTTCCCCACTCTTCGCTTCAGCAGCAACAGCAGCAGTTTCGTCTGATGCTGCAATTCACAAGCGTGAGTCAGTTAGTCCTACGTGTAGAGCTAGTGATGTTTCGCGTTAAAAAGCACGAGTACATAGCAGACTTCAATACTATGAGCACCCGACAGCACTTTGTCTATTGCCGTCGGTGGCTGTCTGCTTGAGAAGGCGTTTTCATATTTGACCGAGCCACTAAGAATTCGGCAACATCGGCACGGCTCTTACGTGATTCGTGTTCAAGCAGTTAACACCTGTCAAGAAGTAATTCAGCCAATCAAGATACGTAAACAACCCTACAGTGTTTTAAAATATATTTTGTCTTGAAATCATTTCGCGAAATTTCACTACCTCAACCTACAGGTTTAGGATGACGTCACACGCAGTGGTGGTACCTGGCACGAGATCCTCGTCTCGCCTAACAAGTCTTTGCCCTTTAATCTAAAAAAAAAAATTCAGCTCACCGCTATTTCTTTCTCAGTGGAAAATCAATAATGGGGAATTCGCGTTTTTGAGCGAAGAGCCTGACGTATAGTGACGGAAATATGTATATGATAAATGTCGCTGAAATGTTTTTGTACGACTTATGAACAGTTCGTTAGAAACCAGTTGCCAAATTTTTCTCGTACCACACTACAAGTAAACAGTAGAATCTTCCCAACACACGTACAAAATCATTTAGTATAGTACTTGCTTATCAAATTTCAACTTTGGTATTTCACATTCGATTGTAAACTGTTATAAAATCTACCGTAATTTTCTCTAAGTGCTACAGAAATAATCCTGACAACAAGTAGGGTAAATAAAGTGGTCTGAATCGGGTCATTTGTGTACTTCTTGCTAGTGCTAGTAAACGAAACGGAAATAGGCCAGTGCTGCTATCTTGTAATGAAAAGCGCAACTAAAACAGTGTGATGAGAGTGTTTCCTAAGTCACGCGTGCGACCCCTGTTCCTCCCGTTCTTCGCTGTTTTGTGAAGGTATGAAATCGCAAGTCTCTGTTTTTCAAAGTTTTCTTGTTTTCATAGTTTTTATTTCACCGATAAACAATACCAGTTGTAATATTTGAGCACAGCTAACCATGCGCGCAAGTAAAACATATTCGAACGTTTTATAATCTGTTCTCGTTTCGTCGCTAGCTGCAGTCAGTGCAGCCAACGTAATATTTAGAACTTTTCGTTACGATTGGGGCGAATCGAGTCGGTTTTCATAGGGCGTAAAGGTTCACCCGTAAAATATGTACTTTATTGAGCTATATACTTGCCCGGTATATTTTTATTCGTTGAAAACATGGAGTGAGGAGAATATGAAAAATGCATTGGATGCAGTGGATAACAGATTTCTTAGTAAATGGGCAGCACCTAAGACATACGTTGTACCATTTTCCTGTCTTCAGTGGCGTTATTATCGTGGGTGTAACAGTGCAGTTGAAAACAAAAGGAAGTCAAACAACTTTTAGACACGAGCAAAATTAGCATTAAAGAATATAATTTTTAGACTCTTGAAATGTGGTTTCGGTTTGACATGTAAATATGTAAGAAAAAGTGCATTTTCATTTGCTCAAGCAAATAACAAACCAAAAAAATGTTCAAAGGAGCGTGAAATAGCAGGACCAGACTTTATAACTCTGGTTTTTCTAGGAAGGCTACCCTGACATTAACTTGCGTAAACCAGAAGCTCTTTCTTTTTCTCTGTATGAAGGTCTTAACAAAGTCGAAGTAAATGAATATTTTGACTTGTTAGAAGAGGAACTTAACAAATTGCAGTTAATGACAAGCCCAGCAGCAATATATAATTGTGACGAGTCTGGTTTTCCTCTCAACAATAAACTAGCTAATGAAATGCTTGCTCAGAAGGATTCACCAACTGTTGCCAGCCAAACGTGTGTTGGAAGAAGGGAGAATGCAACCGTTGTGGCTTGCACCAATACCGCGTGGAATTAAGTTCCGCAATTTGTTATTTTCAAAAGGAAGCGATATCATAAGGAATTTAAAGATGGGTTCCCAAATGGCACGGAAGTCATCATGACTGAAAGTGGTTGGATTAACGAGGAGGTTTTTTTTTACGAAATGGTTGCAACATTTTCAAAAATTGTAGGTATCGTTGACCAATGTTTGTTAGTCTCGATGGACACTCTCCAGACAAATCTATTCAAGCCTTGGAATTCTGTGCGTAAAATTCTATCACTATCGTTTGTCTTCCAAATCACACAACCCACAGACTCCAGCCACTAGACCGGTCCTTTTTTCTAACCTTTGAAAACGTTTCACAACGAAGCTTGTAACAGATTCGTTCAACAACATGGCGGGGAGAGGAAAATTACAAAATCCAACTTTGGGGGAATATTCAAGACTGCATGATCACAGGCAGCAACCTATAGGATTGCCGAGAGTGGTTTTGCTTCCAAAGGGATTGATCCTTTTAGCAGGGATGCAGTTCAGGACCATGACTATTTGCCATCATTAGACCGCGAGCCAGTTTTATTGCCCGAAGAAATTCCGACAGAAACACGGTAAATGGAACTAGTCATTTTGACAGAACCCAAACAGAAAGGAATGTTCCTACTCCTGCGACCAGATCTCTAGAGCTATGCCCTGCTCAAGGAACATGAATTGTAGGCATAGAAACTTTAAAAAACGAATCTAGTCATGTTTGTATGTCTAGCACTAGTAAGACAAACTAGTTTTCAAGTTTCGTTGCAAAATCCAGTAAAACCAACGTAAACAAAGAAACGAACAGCAAGGAAACAAAAATCGAAATTATTGACTTCCCCAGAATTTATGGCTGAAACAAAATCTAACAGGTTAGGTAAGGATTGTACGGGAGAGAGTGTAGCGTGTCTAAACGAAAGAAAATCGGGGAAGGCTTGCGTCAAAGAAAAAATGGTTTTCAGGTTGATGACTATCATCCCGACAGTTCTGAAACCACAGATGATGATGATGATGATGATGATGATTCTGCATGCTGCTTTTGTAACCTGAGGTAATCTGATTCACGATCGATCGCCAACGGAAGCTGGATACAGCGTCAAAAAGGCGAAGTATGATACCACGAAATTTGCGTCAGAGCAGAAGGAAAAAGGAGATTTGCCTGTGGTAGATGTTTGACTTGCAATGATAGGGTTCCTTAATATAATGTTATCTCAATTTTTATTCCTTTTATATAAGCAAAACTTACAAATTTTTTTCAAGTATAAATAAGATCTTTGTACTCACAGTTTGTATGTTTTGAGATATTATTTTAGATTCATAAATTAAAACGCTATAAAAATGTACATAATATTTCAATTTGCAAACTGCAGAAAAACTTGTTTTTAAAAATGTTTAACTAAAAAAATTATGTCCAAACTATTTTTTGTTCATACAATTTAATTTCTTCGAGTAAAACTTAGAAATGTAAATTGTTATTGCCATATTCACTTTTGTATCGTTTTTTTCTCAGTGTTGCTGCTGACCCGATTCACCCTATTTAGTAACTCTATTCGCCATTAGCCTCGGGCAAATAGGGTCACGTGCTGTGTTTGATATATGATCTCGTTGCTTAAAAAGTGTATTGTATTAAATTACTCCAGTGCATGCAAATTGTAGCAAACAGATTGAACTTTCCACTGATAAAGTGATTATTAGTTAAGTTTTGTTTTAGTAATAGTGATTGATTGTTTTGCATTTTGTGACCAGATTCAGAGCCGTTTACCCTATCAACCTTTTTTTTTGTAATAGTACGACATGTGATGCACGGACGAGATGTGAAGTTCACGGAAATTTATGGGGATTTATGATATAAAAGTATAATAAAAAGGTAAAACTTAATTTTATGTAAACACGGCCATACCAGTTTTGAGACCTCAGTGTTGTTTATTCTTCGTACCTCTATGTCAAGTCAGGTTCACCGTATTATAATGCACTAAGAAATGTCTGCCTGTAACTACATGGGGAAAATGATAGCGCATTTAAAAACATCCAAAGAGCAATGCAACACAGTTCTAGCAATTGTAAATCTATTTCAACAAAGAACTGGAACAAGAAATTAAACATGTACCTCGCTCAAAATGGGAATGCGAACAGTTAGGACTGCCCTGTCACAGGACAGGTAAGTGCATGGAAGTGAAATGACGAGATGGTTCTTTCGATGTGCATGCGCTGTTCAATGATTGGCTGCGCGAGATCACAGAGTAGTTAGAGTGCAGAGGTGAAACAGTCGCTAATTCCGCGAACTCGGCCGACTGCCATACCGTGCTGGCATTCTGGTGGATTTCCGATAACCGTGGTTCAACAATGTTGGGCGTGGTCAGTATTTGGATGGGTGATCGCCAAAGACCGACACGTGGCCGATGGCGCACATGGAAACCCAGGTAGGCCTACCAGGGTCAACACATGAAACAGGCAGGAGGTTGAGGTCGTTTCGAGCAGGTACTCCATTCAAACTCTGTCCCAGGCTGGGGCACAAGGAAACACCCGCCCATTACGCGAACTCGCACACGTGATCAAAATGGCGTCACTGACCCGCAATGTGTCTCGATGTCATTCGCCAATCAGCACTTGGTAACCCAACTATAGTAGCACCGCTGTAACTTGGGACTTGGGAGCTCTGCCCAATGTCGAGCCACTTCTCCCCGGGAAATGAAACAATTTGACGACAATGGTACGGCAGTTGGGAGGGAGTGCCTGCAGATTCGTCAGCCCGCCTGCCAGCAATGCCTATGGTTGGGGCTTTAAGTTCTCTCTTTCACTTGGGTTGGCGGAGCTGAGTCCATTCTTAAGCCGGCGCGACTGTGATAGGAGACACTTCCCGGCACCCAGCAGCTGAAAATACACAAAAGCCCATTCCCAGAGACTCGCGCAGCCAATCAGATAATGAACCCTTGTGCCTCAGGCGTGAACGCAGCTCCAGGAACTGCTCCGGGCCCAGATGTGGCGGAGCAGATTGGCGCCGCACGAGACGCCTCTGGTCGCGACGAGAGCTTCCCGCCTGTCGGCCGGGCGTAAAGTACGCGCGCGTAACGAGCAGAAGGGACGCCCCACGTGACCACGAAGACACGCTCCGCCGTCTAGTCGGCTACGTGGCGACACCTCGTGGGCGGACGGATGACTTGCAGGCTCGCGATGACGCCTGCCCGCGTCGTCGCCTATTACCGCTCGACTGTAAACACTCCCAGTCAGAGACCTCCGCACAGTGTTGTTACGACTGCCTTGGTGAACCCATATGCTGGTTGGCTTGTGCGGAGGCTTTGGTAACGAGCTTTGTGTTAGATTAGGGGCAGCGGTGGCGTAGTGTCCAGGGCGCTCGCCTCCCACCACGGCGATCCGGGTTCGATCCCCGGCGGGTTCACTCCCGGATTTTCGCATGTGGGAACCGTGCTGGACGATGCCGCTTGCCGGCGGGTTTTCTCGGGGTACTCCCGTTTCCCCC
>NQII01004458.1:45923-74354 GCA_002778355.1 Clitarchus hookeri
CATTCCAGCGCCGTTCCATTCTAGGGTTTCATTTCTGTCATGTCCGGGGATGACGGTCACCTACGGGTCCCAGCTGGAAAGACCGTCACTCGGAGGGTGTCGCCTTGCCCTTGCCCTATTTTCTGGGAGGGCCGTGGTTGCTGAGTGGTTAGACTGCTCACCTCGCACCAAGGTGAATCTGGTTCAATCCTTGATCGGGTCACCCCTGGATTCTCGCAAGTGGGAATCGTGTCGAACGATACCGCTGGTCGGAGGGTTTTCNAATCCTTGATCGGGTCACCCCTGGATTCTCGCAAGTGGGAATCGTGTCGAACGATACCGCTGGTCGGAGGGTTTTCTCGGAGGTCTCCCGTTTCCCCCGCCCTTACATTCTGGCGCTACTGCATTCTCACCTCATTACCCTCATTGGCTCTCAAGACCTCGTTAAGAGCCGTTCGAATATATATATCNGGCGCTACTGCATTCTCACCTCATTACCCTCATTGGCTCTCAAGACCTCGTTAAGAGCCGTTCGAATATATATATATCTTTCTCTCTCTCTTTCTGTCTCTCTTTCTCTTTCTGTCTTTCTCTCTCTCTCTCTTTATGTCTCTCTTTCTCTTTTTCTGTCTCTCTCTCTTTGTCTCTCTCTTTCTCTCTATCTTTCTCTCTCTCTCTCTCTCTTTCTGTCTCTCTCTCTTTCTGTATCTCTCTCTCTTTCTCTCCCTCTCTCTCTCTCTCTCTCGGAGTTCCTTGCGTTCGCTATGAAGCCGGCTCGAGGATTGGCCACCTACCCCCTCCCACCGTCTCGGATTCCCATGCTTTATTTACTGGATTGTTTATTTTTGGAGGAGTCGCCAGGTCGCCAGTCGCTTATTCCGCGACGTGTTAGCGCCGCGTCTCGCGAGAGCTCCTCTCGCTGAAAGAGTTGTTGGCCACGGGGCAGACGACGCCGGTTCTTGGGCCAGGGTATTCCGCTCCGCCACCACAGGAGAAGACCCACGTGCCGACACTACAGTCGGTCCGCCGTGTAGCGTCCAACAACACCCCTTGCTTACTTACTGGAGACACTCATTCCCGTACACTAGCCAGTGTGTAGCGCCCACTATTCCACTATTGTGTCTCGTCTACTTCGTGGGGGGCGGGTGCCTGTACACTGTATCCGCCGTGCTGTGTCTCGACCACACTCCTTGTTGGTTGAATGGAGGTGAATATTCTTATATCCTGTCCGCCGTATGGCGTCCTGCGTTGTCGATTCCTGTGCACTAGCCAACGTATGGCGACCAGGATTACGTCTTGTTTTCTTACTACAAGCCACTGTCTTTGTGCTCTATTCTCTGTGATGCGTCTGGGCCCCCAATCTTCTTTGCCGCCTGGAGGCTCAGGTTCCTATAATAGGTCCGCCGTGCTGCGTCCAGGACTACTCCTTGTTTGCTTGATAGATTTGCAAATTCTTATACACTTATCGAACGTGTGGCGTCCAAGATTACGTCTTAGTGTAGGTGGATGCTTGTATACTCTATCCGCCGTGCTGCGTCTGTGCCCACATCTTGTTGCTTGAATGGAGGCGAACTCTNTTCTGCCAAGTGACTTTTAAGATAAGTTACTTTTGGGCTAAGTTCTTTTAATACCAAGGCTTTCTTAGGTCAAACCATTTTAAGCCAAATTATTTTAGGCTGACTGACGTTTAGGCCAAGAGACTTTTCGGCTGAGTAACTTACAAGCCAAGTGACTTTCAAATGAAGTGACTTTAATCCAAATTACTTTTAAGCATAATTACTTTAAGACCATTTAAAATCCGGGAACATCAATTTTTTTCTATAATTAATTGCAAAAACAGCTGTTCATAGAGATTCCGCTCTGCTGGTTGCACATTATCGCATGAGACAGTANTTCTGCCAAGTGACTTTTAAGATAAGTTACTTTTGGGCTAAGTTCTTTTAATACCAAGGCTTTCTTAGGTCAAACAATTTTAAGCCAAATTATTTTAGGCTGACTGACGTTTAGGCCAAGAGACTTTTCGGCTGAGTAACTTACAAGCCAAGTGACTTTCAAATGAAGTGACTTTAATCCAAATTACTTTTAAGCATAATGACTTCTATAATTAATTGCAAAAACAGCTGTTCATAGAGATTCCGCTCTGCTGGTTGCACATTATCGCATGAGACAGTANTTCTATAATTAATTGCAAAAACAGCTGTTCATAGAGATTCCGCTCTGCTGGTTGCACATTATCGCATGAGACAGTAATGAGGAATTTTGTTTCCATACTTCTTTTTTTATATCAATAAAACATGTTCTGTGATTTTCAAAATATTCCTTTCGTCGTAGAATGGCCCTACTGGTGAATTAACACAACGCTTTTGTTAAGACAATGTAGAATGACTTCAAGAAATTATTTCGACGAAAGAATGATGTCCAACATTCGTTGGAACTATTCAGACAAGTACTGGGTCAAAAAAGTGTTCGAAATGGGATTTGGAATCAATAATAGCACACTTAAAACAAACGAATCAGTGATTTGAATAAGTGGAATTAGGGTCAATGTGAATTAATTTATTATGCACGTTCCGATTGACGATTCAGTAAAATATTTACGTTTCCATTATTTAACTTGAGTTCTGCGATTATGATGAGCGCTTGAAGTGTGGTCCTGTGATGCAAAAGGATGCTATCACGCAGACTTGATCGTACTAAAACCTATTCCGAAACAGCATTTAGAGGATGGATGCAACCTAGAACCTAGCATAATAGTAGTCTTCAGTCGAGCTTCCCCTTTCCCTTTCACTTCCACACTGAGTATGTGAAACCTCGACAAAACACGACAAAATAGTCGGTGACTGAAGTCGATAATGAGAGAACGAGGAGCAAATAAACGGCCAATCAACATCACCTGCCGGGGCCGCAGTGGCTGAGCGGGTGGAATGCTCGCCTTCCACCAAGGCGAACCGGGTTCAATACCCGGCCGAGTCAATCCCGGATTTTCGCAAGTGGTAATCGTGCCAGACGATGCCGCTGGTCGGTGGGTTTTCTCAGGGATCTCCCGTTTCCCCCGCACTCTCATTCCGACGCTGCTTCATTCTCGCCTCATTTCACGGGCTCTCAAGACCTTGTTGTTAAGAGCCGCCAAACTCTCTCAACTCAACATCCCCTGCCATATTTCCCATGCCCAATCAACGCTTAAGTCGGACAAAAGAAAATTTTAAGGTTGTGCCCTGAAAAGTTCCAACCGCTGCTTAGTAACTATTTATATTTAATTCGTATTTTGGTTACACTGGTAAGAATTGGAGAGTGCGTGCAGGAGCTACAATCATGTTCGTCTAGGCTGGGAACAAGCAGTCGTTAGGGTGAAGATATCCAGTACTGCATCCAGNGCAGGAGCTACAATCATGTTCGTCTAGGCTGGGAACAAGCAGTCGTTAGGGTGAAGATATCCAGTACTGCATCCAGCCTGAACTGAAACCAACAATCTCTCCCGCGAATCCAATATGCTAAGGAACCCACTTGCATTTCGTTTGAACTGCATTGCACGGCGATTGAAACACGAGTTTTTTTTTTACTGCGAAACTATAAACGTGCGTCCGATGTGCTGACCTACTAAAAGGACACGCACTTCATGCGAGGGCTGTTGAGTGCTTTCGAGACGTCACGTCACACTCGTCATAAACACCATTTCCGGGCACTCAAAACATAAGCTAAAAATAACTTTTTCAAAGAGCTGTATCTCAAAATATACGCTCCAGATACATTCAAAAGAACTCAAGATCCCTGCATTGTACCTTGCTACAGACTTCCCACCGTAAAAATGATATGGTCGCCGCTTAGAGTCCCGCAAGTACAAGCAGCACGACGAGAACACTGCGTACCAGTTCAGAGCCTTGCGCTTAGATACGATAGCACACTTGATGTGCGTACTTGTGCAGCCCTTATCGCCCCCGCACTTCCCTGCCTCAAACGCTAAAATAGCTTCAAGTAGGCGGGCAAGACGTTCTTGCCAGTCATCTCCAGATCACTCATCTGTAGAGAGCGCATAGCTGTATGAGCTGCCGGAATAATTTAATATTGTGTTTTATATTAAGTCATTGCGGGGATTGAAAATTATACCGGCGCTAATATTTTAATGGGTTTCCGGATGATGATTATAATAAGTGTTAATAATAGAAGTAATGGAAAGTAATTAAATCAGTGTACCGGCGCTGCTGTTAAAAATTTTAATATAATTTTGCTGGGACTCTTTTATATTACTTGTCCTGAATGTATAATTGTTGAGATCACACTGGGCCGTGTTTGCAATTATTGTTCTGATTAATTCCATGACAGACAAGGGAAACAGAAGTTTTAAAGTGCTCTGTTCTACGAGAAGACNTGGGCCGTGTTTGCAATTATTGTTCTGATTAATTCCATGACAGACAAGGGAAACAGAAGTTTTAAAGTGCTCTGTTTTTAATTATATTTCAAAGGCGTTTCTTGGTGCAAGATACAGTACACATGAAAGTCCTACTGTTTTATATACACGGTTATTGCATGATTATACTGCTCTACGAGAAGACAGTAGACCTAGGAGGCACAAGGTGGACCTATGGCCTTTACGTAACCTTTGCCAATAGCGGTTTGGGAAGGGAGAGCTGCACTGATGAAAGTTATTAATTAGCAGCAGACCAAAAATCAAAGTTGTAGGGTAGAGAGATTTGGGTAGATCTTGAGAGCCGATGGAGGTGAAGCGAGGTATGGAGCAGCACCGGAATGTAAGGCCCCGGGGAAACCGGAGATCCGCGAAAAAAAAACCCCCGCCGAACAGCGGCATCGTCCGGCACGATTCCCACGTGCGAAAATGTGGAAGCGATCACGCCGGGGAATCGAACCAGGTCCGCCTAGGTGGGAGGCGAGTAGTCTAACCACTACAACACCGCGACCTCATGAAAACTTCGAGTGCTTTCCTCTCCTGACCCAGTTTTTGAACGAAAACTAATTGGAAAGTGAAGCTGTGCCATCCGAGAACAGAAGCGGACTTGAGTGCGCACTGAACTGAGCCATTTATCATCCAATAACTGAACTATAGGCAATTCACGGTGAAGTGAGCATTTTTTTTTTAACTCTTCCACTAAGATATATATTTTGTGGCAGCTTCAGGCGTTAACTTTTGGGAGTGGTGGGATGTATACACTATGTTTACCGGTCACGTGGCAAAGGCTATATTAAAAAGTGGCAGAAAGATAGAAATTGACTAAAAGGAAAAAATTCGCAGGATCTTAAAAAGTGCTCACTTTACTGTGAATAGACTGGAGATTCCCAAGTAGATTGTAGATGTCTGGAGATTCCCAAGTAATTAAACAGATTTTAACTTTGAACGATTTTAACCATTTTACTGGCTTAACTGATAATATAAGTATTTTAATGTGTCGTGAAGTAAATATTTCAAATATGGAATTGTATATAAAAGTTTAAGCGTTGCCTTGGCAGTGTGATTTAGCTGAAAAATTAAGTATAAGATAATAAATAACTTATATTTTGAGAGATTAAACAATATAAACGGATGGTAGTAGGAAAGGAGACCCGGAAGGCCTAAAGACTAAGAGGGTTAAAAGTCTATATATACTTCTTTATGTGAATACACTATATCCGAAGGGTAGCGCTTATCTTCTTACGATACCTTTGTGCTTTCTTCACCTCTCGACAGTGGCACTGCTGCAGCTCGACCTCTTGTTGCGAGTCTTAGAAACATTAGTACGTATTCCAATATTTATTCGAGGGTAAATTTTATACATTTTGAAAGTTGACTCACAACAGCCACAGTTATAAATGAGTATTTGTGTATTTTGATTGTTCTTAAATTTTAGTGTTGAGCGATTTTAACCTTTCGAAGTTTTGAAGGAACCCCAATGTTCCACGGAACACAATTAGGGAATTGTTGCTTTGGACATTGTTCTCCCTTCGTTGATGTCCCCGGTTCGATATCAGGTCCCGGCCGACGGGAAATTTTCTACCTTAATTACATCGAGGTTCTCCAGCTGCTTTCTTTGTCCTCAATCCACTAATGCTACCCGGTTTCTCGGCCTCAANCCTTAATTACATCGAGGTTCTCCAGCTGCTTTCTTTGTCCTCAATCCACTAATGCTACCCGGTTTCTCGGCCTCAAATTTGGAAAATAGCTTCAGGTAGGCGGGTCCCTTATAATTACATTTTATATACGCCTGAAAGAGTTAAAGGAGAAGATTTCAACTTATGTGTAGGCACACACATAAAAACGGAGCTACGGAATGTCCAGGGAAAAACTGAAGACTTTTGAAAGCCCTATTTAAGATCTGCTTGTAAGCACATTGTGTATTCTTCCGCCAAATGTACAGTTTACATTGCCATGTGCTCACACACTTTATTCATGCGTCCGTCAAGTAAAACTATGAAATTAAAAAGAATTGAAATAGTTGCAAATACGCCAATTTTTAGACTTAAGTATATTTTCAAAAATAAAAAATAAAAATAACATAAATTTATTTATTTACAAATGTTAACCAAATACTTTTAATTTGTCGATGAGACATTGGAACTACTTTCCCTTCGTCGTTGACAACTTTACGGTACGCATGCCGGTCAGAACGGCCGTTGAAATACATGCAGGCAGGTAGGGGAAGTTACGTTTTCCCAAGGGTTGATTCCAGAAGTGCTCAATTAACAGTGAACGTATTTTAAGGGTATGTGTGCTCCCTTGTAGCGTGAGCAAGTAGGGGGTGAGGGGTGTCCCCGGTCCACGTGGTCCAAACCTGCCGGGGCCACGTGCGAGCAAGGCCATCCGGTCTGACCTGCATCTCGGGCAGCGGGAGTCGACAACCTCTGCCGGTATCTGTCCCTCCCAGACTGGTCCATTATTCACGTCTAAAACTCCTCTAGCTCTCTCTCTCTCTCTCTCCTTTCCCCTTCCTTCTATACCTTCCTTCCCCTTTTGGTCCTTCTTGTATCAACTACCATCTCCCTCCACCCCTCGACGACCTTCTGCGACGTGGTTCTTGTCCCTTTCACGTCGGTGACTTCTCTGCCGAATTACTTTCTTGGACGGATCCGATGTGACGGCGCGGCTGAGCTTAGTCGCATCGCTAAATCCTCCCCCCCCCCCNGTTCGACAAACTAGGTAAGGCACGGGTGTTAGTTTAAGTTAGGTCATAAGTTAGCTTATAAGCCATCCCCTGATAATCCTTCAGGCATAACACCTGGGGGAAGTTATTAAGAGTGGTATATAGAGAGACCCACAAGCTCATCGTTGTGCTCGCGGGGCTGCCGGAGTTTCCGGGCCGAGGCGTGGTCAACACAGGGCACGTAATGCCAGAGTTAGGCGCGTGGAGGGGACAGACCCGCCCTACCCTCCCTCAAGCCGAGCGCCATTCGCTCTCAGCGATGGGGCTGGGTGACATAGCGGACAACTCCAGACTACCTGCAAGTCCCGCGCTTGAGGTCCGACCGTTCGACGTAATAATCGGTTTATGATTATAGCCTGTTCGCGGTTTCTTCACACTTTTTGAATTAAACCTTTGAAAGATCACCTCGTGTATCACGTGATCGGTTGTTTCCCAAATGACGCCATGCATCACAAAAGTTTTTTTAACTTCTGTCAACCTAAAAACCCTTTTTTTTTTTCAGTCGAACTATTAATTATATTTTATCTATAAACTATATTATTTCCTCTATAATTAATATGCATAAATATACGAAGAACGTAAGTGCGTTGGTAAAGTTAGTAAGAAGTCGCTCTTATGCAAATCGTTATATTAAACTGAGTGCACACGAACGCCGTGCGCTGTCCCTTTGGTGTCATTTTCTAGGCTGGGCTAAGCTGTGTTCGCACGAGGCGGAGGAATATCCTGGAAGTAGAACTGTAGCAGGGCTTCAAGAAAGTTTGAAGTAACTGCGAATCGGCTATTTTCCGTGAACGAAAAACGAGTACATGAGAACGTGAACGACATTATTAGTGGTTGTTCATATGAATGTGCTCGTTTTGCATCCAGCCAATCGCACACGATTGTACATTAATATGGTTTTAACAAATGAATGTTTTGTTACTACGGTGTATTAAAACCGAATACCCTTGTGGCACCAGCACGCACCGAATTCCGGCATTACTGTTCTGCAGTTCAAGCCAATCGTTACCCACCGCTGATCATCGATGTTTGCCGTATATTACAAGATTTAACGTTTCAAGTGTGTTAAAATCCGCCTCTCATCCACGGCACACATGTCCATCATACACTGAAGTGTCAAAAAAAANAACGTTTCAAGTGTGTTAAAATCCGCCTCTCATCCACGGCACACATGTCCATCATACACTGAAGTGTCAAAAAAAACTGGTATAGGCGTGCGTATGCAAATAACAGATCTATGGAACCAATCAGAGTAACGCGATGCGGTCGGCAGCTAGATCGGTTACTGCTGCTACAATGGCAGATTATCAAGATTTAAGTGAATTTGAACGTGGTGTTATAGTCGGCGCACGAGAGATGGGACATAGCATCTCCGAGGTAGCGATAAAATTTGGATGTTCGCGTACGACCATTTCACGAGTGTACCGTGAATATCGGGAATCCGGTAAAAGATCACATCTTCGACATCGCTTCCGCCGGAAAAAGATCGTGAAAGAACGGGACAAACGACAACTGACGAGAATCATTAAACGTGACAGACATGCAACCCTTTCTCAAATTGGCGCAGATTAGATTTGTGGACTGCCCTGCAGGATTCATGGCGTGAATTGCCTCCTGCATACCTTCAGACATTAGTCGAGTCCATGCCACGTCGTCTTGTGGCACTTCTGCGTGCTCGGGGGACCATACACGATATTAGGCAAGTGTACCAGTTTTTTTGGCTCTTCAGTGTAGTATATTTTATATAGTTCAGGCTTTTGCAGTTGGGGTAATGTAATCTACTCATTTCTGGATATAATGAACATAAGCGGCGAAGGAAAAACTGCCTTAAAACTGTGTATATTTTAATGCAGTTGTCCTTACTATGAACGTACTGTAATTTGAGAGACTTAAAAATCATTATAAGTAACCGCAACGTCGTTATCCTATAATAATCTGCGTATATAGGACCCAGTCCATGGTTTACCTATCAAGGGAAATTCCATTTTACAGCAGGAGTATTACACATACTTTTGTAGAAAGTAAGTTATTTTTCTTAGAAGGAAATAAAACTAATACAAACCTGAGCAACTTCTTGGTTCAAATACTTCTGAGCTAGACTTCATAGTGTAATGAACGTTTTTTTCAAGCCACTGTCGTTAGGCCATTGGCTGGTTGACAATGACATTTTTATTGGTTGTCTGTGATTGGTCACTTCTTTTGTTTCGGATCTGCTATAGGAACACGAGCCTTCTACGGGATGTCAAATAAATAACTGGCCGAATCGTGACAGCAACGCAGATAAATAATAAGTCCAGCTTGTCCCCTAACTAACCTGTGAAATTTTCAGGTCATTAGAAATTAGTAATGAAAATGGAAGCCTGATTTATGAACTGCTTAAATCCTGCTGCAGAATTTTCCATTTACTACTAGAAGCAATTTACTAGCTTGAATTATTGCGTGCTGGCGTTCGATTTGTTGGCAGTATCGTTGACTATATTGAAACAACTATGCTGGTTTGATGACACGTGGTGGGATTCTGATGTACTGTAGACATCTCAGCCTTAGCTGTCGAGTGGTTGGTTCACTAGCTTCTGCCTTGGTGAGTAAAAAACTGTTTAACGCTAATGTACACTGCAGGGTGTCTCCAACGAAGTAGGTATATTTTAACATTTAAATTTGGGAGTGATTTTACACAAAAAAAAACTGCAAATGACAACCAGAACAAGCAAAATTTCCATTTCTTTGCTATGCTACACAAAAAGCCAAATTTCGAGAATTATTATGGTAAAAATACGCAGATACTTTTGGAGCGGGTTTCTTTGAAAAAACGAAATGAAACATAATGCATGTGTGCCTAATTCTGCAAGCAGTCCGAAAAAAAGACGATTTGTATTATGTAAAACAAATTAAGTGGAATCTCCTATAGTTTTTTTACGCACAGGTTTATCTTTGCAACATAAGCAAATGCGTCAGGAAGAAGTTTTCCAAATTACTGGCTAAAATATTCCGTCCCGGGCTAGGCTTACTCGGGCACCGTGCTTACCAGGCAGAGTCCTAAAAACTATACCAAAGGGCTCACGTGCCGTACACACATGGACATAAGTTTTCTTTGTCGGGCAGTTTTCGAATTTCATCTGCTGTGAGAAACATATTCATTTTTATTTTCGTGTTCGGTTTCCCCAGTTTTGCAAGTAGGTCTAACAAGAAAACACTTCTAGTCATTGGATTATTTATCTTTGAAAGACATTTTTCTTTCTGTGTTAAGAAAAAAACTGTTTTTTTGGCTATGTATTCAACTACCAAAGCTTAAATTTGGAAAATCAACGCGTGTTTCATCGAAGTTGCCCTATAAATGTAGACTATATTATTTGTGTGTTAGTGGAAATAACATTTTTTTTTTACTTTAAACATTGCAAACTAAACAACATTTTAAACCATAAATAAGTTACTTTCATGTTAACAGAAGGCTAAAACGCTTGTGAAACATTTCACGTTTAGGAAACAAGCAAACACGTCACATACGGGATGATTTTTCATAGGTTAGATTCGAAAAACGCGAAGATACTGCGAATAGACTACACGCAAACTGTTTATTTTTCTACCATACGTAAAATTAACGTTTCCTTGTGCCTGATCACTTTATTTATGCGTCGGTGAAGTGAAAGTGTAAAATTATTACAAAATAATGGTTTTTTTTTTAATATGCTAACTATCACAATTTGTATAAATTAAAATGAAAGAAAAAAATATTCATAATCCCAGTATTCACAAATGATAACCCAACACTTTGAATCGAACTTTCCCACCGTCGTTACCAACTTTACTGGGCGAATGACAGTCAGTGTTCCTGTTAAAATACATGCAGTTAGGGGCAGTGACATTTCTCGAATGTTGCTGCCAAAAGTTAACAATTGTAACTGGTCTACTCACGGGAGTATTCGAGTTCAAAATGTCAATGAATTTGATTCCTACGATTTATCGAGATATCTGGAATAGTGGCCGAAGTATCTCGCAGACATTCTTTGTATGCACGAGTTCTCAAGTTCTCATGCAAATGTTACGTAGTTTTTTTTTTCACGCTTGTTGTCAAATGTTTGTAGAAATTATTTCAACTTTAAAATTAAAAAGGTATTTTATTTAAGCTAAAGTCTTCCGTTTTTTTTTTGTGGTCCATTTATATTACGTTTTAAAATCTATTTGTTCTACATCGATGACACTGTTTTGTGCCTTTTGTGGACTTCTATGATATTGATTTGAGTTTTATTGCATTTTATATACCCGTCTGCATCTTTTTAAATTAATAATAATGTGAATTAAAACACATCGTTTAGAAAAAAAAATTTGAACCACGATTTCGAATTGACGAATACCACCACAGAACATGTCAGTTCTAGAATTCAAGCTGCTAGTGGAAGTTCTCCTTTATTACAAGTATTCGAAGACACATTGTCAAAAGTCGCCGATGGTTCCAAAAACAAAGCTAACTGTACACTTGTCGTTTGACATTTTAGTTATCTGTTTTTACCCATAATTGATTTTTACTTCCATGTGTATTCCTACTTCATTAGGAGTTAACCATTAATTTGTTGTTATTATTATTATTATTATTCATTTTCCAGTTTATCAACTTTGAAATCATGTTTTGTTTATAACTTATTATTAAGTATATTAATTCCTCGTGTTTAATCTTGCTTAAAATGGTTGTGTGTAAGAGAAGGCCTACCGACTTAACTTCGCCACAAAAAAGAATAAAATAAATAAATATTGATTTCTGGGAATATTCGATTCTGCCCATTACTGTATAGACTTTGGTCTCCGACAGTCAGTTCGTTATCTCGGCAAGGCGACGGCTAGACGGATGGCCATTAGTCCGCAGTGTGGTGAAGGGGTCCGTCATGGCGCGACCTCGTGAGGCGACCACACCACCACGACCCTCTGTTCCTATTGGTCAGCAGGCGGCCACGCCATCGTGGAAGTCCCGTGGAGTTCTCCGAGCCCGCGTCTCATCTCAAACAAACAGGATGACTCGCTATCGCTGATTACTGCTGCGTCTCGGGTGTCTCGTGATCTCAGTCGGTGTCTACAACACGTCGCTACTTGTGTTTCTGCTTCGCCAAGCCACAGAAGTAAGAGTCATTTAACTCTTTCGTGCTCATTNTTTCACGCTTGTTGTCAAATGTTTGTAGAAATTATTTCAACTTTAAAATTAAAAAGGTATTTTATTTAAGCTAAAATCTTCCGTTTTTTTTGTGGTCCATTTATATTACGTTTTAAAATCTATTTGTTCTACATCGATGACACTGTTTTGTGCCTTTTGNGTGGTCCATTTATATTACGTTTTAAAATCTATTTGTTCTACATCGATGACACTGTTTTGTGCCTTTTGTGGACTTATATGATATTGATTTGAGTTTTATTGCATTTTATATACCCGTCTGCATCTTTTTAAAATAATAATAATGTGAATTAAAACACATCGTTTAGAAAAAAAATTTGAACCACGATTTCGAATTGACGAATACCACCACAGAACATGTCAGTTCTAGAATGCAAGCTGCGAGTGGAAGTTCTCCTTTATTACAAGTATTCGAAGACACATTGTCAAAAGTCGCCCATGGTTCCAAAAACAAAGCTAACTGTACACTTGTCGTTTGACATTTTAGTTATCTGTTTTTACCCATAATTGATTTTTACTTCCATGTGTATTCCTACTTCATTAGGAGTTAACCATTAATTTGTTGTTATTATTATTATTATTATTCATTTTCCAGTTTATTAATAACTTTGAAATCATGTTTTGTTTATAACATATTATTAAGTTCGTAGGTTAAGTATATTAATTCCTCATGTTTAATCTTGCTTAAAATGGTTGTGTGTAAGAGAAGGCCTACCGACTTAACTTCGCCACAAAAAAGAATAAAATAAATAAATATTGATTTCTGGGAATATTCGATTCTGCCCATCACTGTATAGACTTTGGTCTCCAACAGAGTCAGTTCGTTATCTCGGCACGGCGACGGCTAGACGGATGGCCATTAGTCCGCAGTGAGGTGAAGGGGGTCGTCATGGCGCGACCTCGTGAGGCGACCACACCACCACGACCCTCTGTTCCTATTGGTCAGCAGGCGGCCACGCCATCGTGGAAGTCCCGTGGAGTTCTCCGAGCCCGCGTCTCATCTAAGACAAACAGGATGACTCGCTATCGCTGATTACTGCTGCGTCTCCGATGTCTCGTGATCTCAGTCGGTATTTACAACACGTCGCTACTTGTGTTTCTGCTTCGCCAAGCCACAGAAGTAAGAGTCATTTAACTCTTTCGTGCTCATTGTAGACAATCGTCTGCGTGTTGCGCAGGAAGCTTATATTTGACCGGTCCTGTACTCTGCGAGGCGCAGCACCTTATTGTCTTCCTTGTGGGGTAACCTATCCGTAGGGCCAGTGGCTTTTCGCGTAAAAATCGGAGCACACAGTAGACTTCAATACTATATACACACCTCAGCTGTTGTTATACCTCCATTGGCTGCTGGTGCCGTGTCCGTCTTAGACCAAGCCACTCAAGACTAAGTAACTCCGACACTGAACCTTCGTGATTCGTGCGCAGACTGTTAACACGGGCCAGAACATTTTTTTTTAGCCAATCAAAGAAGCTGGACGACCCTACAGTGCTTTGGACTGTATCTTGTCTCGAAATCTTTTCGCGTAATATCACTGCCCCTACCTATTCGTAGAGACCCGGAAATTTCGCGGATCCAGTCGGCGACAAGCTAGACTCGACAATCCTTTGTGTACGCGAGCCTCAGAAGGTTGATCATTGGCTGTTGCTCCAGTTTCAGCGCAGACCAGATAGCACGGGATTCAGCGCTGTTTTACTTCCACGGTAGTTACTGGCTTACAGTCGTCCGGGGCGTGGCTTACAAACCGCGATAGAATTGAAAAAATGAATTCAAATGTTCATGTGTTTGAAGTCTAGCTTGTCCTGAAATTAATTCGCGAAATTTCCGTGCTAACTACCTACACGTAGGGCCACCTGTTTTTTCGAGAAAATATTTGTGGTCAGGATAGACTTCATCTTGATGCGAGTACACTTGCAAATATCCTTTGGCTATTTGCTGCGTGCGTGGGTGAGAAAATATTATCTACTGGACCGTGTTAATCAGAATTAAGCTACCCGACGTTGATCTTCCGTGATTGGCTGGCAGACGCCTAATATGCGTGAGAGTTGAAATCTCCCACCTACGAAACTTGTTCTGAAATAACACGTTTTGCAACTAGTTGTGGAATCTTCGGAGGTCACCCTACCTATTCGTAAACCGCGCTTCTGCTCTACGTTATGACTGGTTAATATTACTGATCACCAAGCACAAAGACTATACAGTTTATTGGCTGTGATAACGAAGCATTCTTTGTCATATTAACTACAGAACGCATCAAAAAATTTCAAATTTGCAACACCTAAATTTATAAATTAATGTGGGAATGAAAGGGTTAAGAACAAAAATTTTCTTCTTAGGTTTTGATGATATATTTTGACCTTGTGACGTGGCATCTATAGTAACTTGACAAAAGTAGCAAACTTAAAACGTCTATTAGCATAAGTTTCAAAAATATTTTTCAAAATAAAGCTTGATTTAGACTAAAGTGTTTATTGAAGTCGCACAAGTGTCAGTTGGCAATTTCTTTAAAATTAAAATAGCTAAAAGTTAAACCATTTTCTTAGGTAAACAAAGCGTCGACATTCAAAGAAGCGTGTTTTTTACGGTGTTTATTACTGAGATGTCAAGGAATAATGAAGTATTTTTAACTCTCAATCCAAGTGAATGAGTGAAAGACAGGGTAATTTTGTCTAGCATTTTCCACGCTATAGAGAATTAACAATTTGCTAATTTTTTTAGCACTGCTGTTCGGTTTATTCCTCGCATATTTATAGGGGGGAGGATGATTAAAAATAAATGCATACGCAGCCTAAGTTATTTTAGATTATATCTCAACCAACCTCCAACTCGTATAAAATAGGCTGACATTTTTATGGAAGCATCACGTCTGTTATGATTTGTATCAAAACTGTAACAACTAGCGCCACCTATTGTTATCTCTATGCCATCGTATTGTTTTCTCTATGTCATTAGTAATAAAGCTATGGTCGTTCAGTCGCCATTGAATCACGATACGCAGTGTTTCATTTCGCTAATCATTACAACGTCGCGTTATTTGTATATAACATTAATTCCGTGCTATCAATTCATCAACGCCTAAAAGCTGAGTGATGAAATTTTCCGTGAGTGCACCAATCATCTGTCAAAACATCAAGTCACAAACGCCTCTAAACTGAACATAAGAGTGGCCGCTAAACATACGAGATTAAAAGCAATTTGAACGATTTAGGCCTCGTGTATTTCGATTTTCGTTTACTGACGGTTCAAGAAAACAATGTCAAAGAGTGCTCTAACGACCAGTTAAATAAAACTGAGACATGTTTGTAGAAGCGTGCCTGTTGCACGATACAGGCGCGGAAAACATGGCTTTATCATTAGGTAGGCGTTAAGAGCCGGGTTCGGAAAATTGTGTCTTTCCGTGACGAGGCACGCGGAAACGAAACGATGTGCACAAATTAAACGGCAATGCGCAAAAAAAGTTTTAACGACCAAAACAGCTTTAGTCTATCCACAGTTACTTCCAACGTTCCTGAAGCCCTGCTTAAAATTATTCTTCCAGGATATTCCTCCACGTCATGGAAAGAAGCTTAACCGATTCTGGAGATTTACACCAAAGGGTCTACGCACCGCATTCGTGCGCACTCAGTGTAATAATATTTTGCATAAGAACTATTTCTTACTCGGCATTGCCAACACGCCTATTTTCTCTTTGTTTTTATTCGTATTAACTATAAATGAAATATTAAAACTTATAGATAAAATACAAGTTAAAATTAATTTAAACAAAAATAAGGTACTTTTATGTCAACACATGTATAAAACGCCTGTGATACATGACATATTAAGGAAATAACCAAACACGTCATACACGGAGTAATTTTTCGATGGTTTGTTTCAAAAAGTGTGAAGAAAATGACTACATGAAATTGCAGTAGAGACGTTGCCACCGAGTAATTGAGAACGCAGAGGTGAAATGACGGCATGTATTCCGAACTCCAGCAACACGCGCCAGCAAAATGGCCACACCAGCCAGCAATACGGTGGAACGTCGTTAACCAGTCAGCTTCTAGAGACTGACTTCCCAGAAGGCAGTCCGGCCAATAGGGAAACATTCCATTACGTGCAACAGCCAATCAGACCCAATCCCAGTTTCCACGTCAGCGTGCAGCCGACGAGCGGCAGAGTTCGCTTACATTAAAGCAACCACCGCGTCATTTGGCTTCTGTGACGTTGGTTTATAGCGTGAAATATTCACTATTTCCTAGATTTCAACATACTATATACTGTAAGAGTCCTACAGTTTCCTTTACAGTAGTTATATGTAGGGCCAGTGACTTTTCGCGTAAAAATCGGAGCACACAGTTGACTTAAATACTACATACACACCTCAGTTGTTGTTATACCTCCATTGGCTGCTGGTACCGTGTCCGTCTTTGACCAAGCCACTCGGGACTAAGTAACTCCGACACTGAACCTTCGTGATTCGTGCGCAAACTGTTAACACGGGCCGGCACATTTTTTTTAGCCAATCAAAGAAGCTGGACGACCCTACAGCGCTTTGGACTGTATCTTGTCTCGAAATCTTTTCGCAAAATATCAGTGCGTTGGACAACCTGTTTTCCCCTGATTATTGGCCACGTGAATTTGCAGGGAGGAAGTACCATACCTTGACTGGGCCAATCAGAATTAGGTATCTGCGCCATTGAGTATCCGTGATTCGCGGGCAGACAGACACCTGCAATGCGCGACAGTTTCAATCTTCCAATCACGAAAGTGGATCTGAGCTCTTAGTGTTTTGGAGTACAAGTAGTCGTGGACTCTCTTCGCGAGAAACAGGTGGTCCTAGTTATGGGCTGTCATGCGTGTATGAAGTTACTGTCCTGGTTCATTGGGCCAAAAGACGATTCTGATCATCTAAACAATAACGTTCGTAATTGGCCTGCAAAGAACTAAGACTAGGCAAAAACTTGTTAATCTAATTATGAAAGGATAAACAAGCTAGCATTTTATTGAAGATGTGGTTGTTAAAAAAAACTGTTTGCTGTTTTACAGCGTGTATACGTATTACCTGATTGGTGCAAACGCTCACTGAAGCAAAATTTATATTTATTTATATTTAATTTCTCGTTATAGATTGTTATTTCGCTAGACTTTACAGTCTCATACATATTCAGGGGGGGGGGGNTCGCGGGAAAAAGTTGACTGTTTGCTAGGATTCAACATACTATACACATGTTCGGCAGTTTTCTTTTCTTATTGGCTGTCGTGCATGCGTGAAGATAGTACCCCCATTTCACTGGACCAATGAGTATACTGGTACTAATAAGGCAGAACGTACGTGATTGATCTGCAAGAAACTTAGCGAAGTTAAAACCTTGTTCATCCAATCATGAAAGAATAAACTATATTCTAATCGCGGTTTCTTGGCACTTTTTGAATAAAACGTTTGAAAAATCACTCCATGCACGACGGGTTTTAGTTATTTCCAAATATGCTATGTATCTCAAAAGTTTTATACCTCTGGTTACATAAAAGTATTTTATTTTTCGTTAAATTAAAGATGTACCTATATTTTATTGATAAATTATAATAAAACATTTATAATAAATGTGAATAAAAACAGCGAGAAAATATGGGTGTTGGTAGCGCTTAGTAAGAATTTTTTTCGCAATGAAAATATTATTACAACTGAGTGCGCACGAATTTGGTGCGTTGTCCTTTGGTGTAATTTTATAGACTTAGGTCAGTTTAGTTTGCACGAGGCGGAGGAATACCCTTGAAGTAGAACTTTAGCAGGGGTTTAGAAAAGTGTGAAGTAACCGTGAATGGATTATAGTTACAGTGCTATAGATAGAATACATGTGTCTCAAAGAATATTCGCCATATCTGCTCATGAGTGCTCTTCCACCCGGCCATGAAATCAAGCCACCCGAGTGGCGAGTGTTAACTGCTTGGATCCGAGTCCAGCAAGGCGCGTTGGATGATCGGAGGTTCGACGACACCCGTGAAACTAGCACATATTTGCATGCAGCCCATCTTGGCATAGGCGCCGAATACGTAAGCTATTAGGGGAGGGGCGATGTTTATTTAATACCAAATATATTACACGGCTGCAGGAGGCGACTGGCGACGCAGTTAGCTTCCCCACAGGCGGGACAGCTTACAGTCACCCAAAAAGGACGCAGCATTTACACGACTTGGAGGGGCCGCGGCGGCGTAGCGGTTAGACTACTCGCCTCGCGCCAAGGCGAACCGTGTTCCGATTCCCGGCGGGGTCGCCCCCCGGGATTTTCGCACGTGGGAATCATGCCCGGACTGACGACGCTGGTCGGCGGGTTTTCGCGGGGATCTCCCGTTTCCCCCGCCATTGCATTCCGGCGCTGCTCCACACTCACCTCGCTTCATTCTCATCGGCTCTCAAGACCTCTATGTTAAGAGCCGCCCAAATCTTCCAAATCCACTCCTACATACGGCATCCATCAGTCGGTGGCCGATAATTGACTCGCATTCACTGACTGGTATTTCACAGGTTTGAAATCACTGATTCACGTTTAGGGTATATCAGTGGCCACCGGGACGGTCATAGCTAACATAAAATTTCAGAACGGAGAGGGAAAATGGCGTAGAGTGCGCGCCCGACGTGCCTAGTATCCTGTCTCCGTGTCGCAATATTGAACTGATTTCCTGTTAATACTACTATCATGAACAACGTGGATAGGGTTTGAGGTTAGAGCAATCTTTAGTGAAAATGTGCTTTCATATGTTTGCGTACTCATTTAACCAATTTCTAATGCAATTAGAATAAATTATAATAGGTAAAAATAGTTTATCCATATACAATGTTTGTTTTTTGAAAGCTAAGACGTAAAAAAAAACACGTTCATCACTGCCGAACGTGTGAATTTGACAGTTTTACTGGCGTGGGGTAGGTTAGTGTTGAGGTACATGCGCATCAGAGTCACTGTGAACACAACATTTTTCAGCTCCTGGCTACAAGCTGAACAATTAATCAACTGCTCTGGCAATTAGAGGCTTGGAGCAATACTGGAACCAGATGATATAAACTTTAGGTTTAGATGGCGTAAAACATGGAGTTCGGTAGTTACGTTTTCTCAAATGGCTGATTTTAACTACACATATTGAATGGCGATACCAATAAAGAATCAACAAACAATTCCCCTTTATAAGGCACGCGTCTGATGGTGGGAACTGCGTAGCAGTGTGTTGAATCACAAATTTTGAAACATAGTTTACTGTGCGCGTTCGCGATATGCTTTCGTTTATTGTACTCAAAACCAGTAGAGTCCATTCGTGGACTGGAAACACAGACGAAAAAGATCAAAATAAAAAAGGGGGTGGGGAAGTGGGTGATATTTGTGTACACCCCACCATTTTATTCTCATTATTATCTTAGTAATAGTACTGGCAACAGCAAAACGGAAGCGAACTGTACCAAATAAATAGAAAAAAAGACATTTACGAAGCATGCGACAAGAAATGTCTACAAAATAGGCTGCATGGGATTTTCCCTCCTTAGTCGAAAGCCACCTGTGTGGCTGGATAGACAGTCATTCCCGCCCCCATATACAGCAGTCTGAGATCACCCGCTTAGCAGGAAAATAATGTTGTCTGTCTTCGCGGTTGTCACAGGCATTTATCGTGTTAACCCCGCCAGACTCGAGAGAGCAACAATCAACGTCGGCAGCAGTAATTAGCAGACCTAGATTCTACTAAATAAATGTTTTTCTATAAAGGGTCAAGGTTTTCTCATAAATATCAAACCCGCGTTATCATACACAACTGACTACACGCCTGCAGATTAATGCCAGTCCGGCTGAGAGATTTCGTTACTGAACGTGTTGATCATCAAACAATACGACACCGGCCGTGACTCCAATATATCCTCACTTCTTTACATTTGTATACTTCTAAAATCCATTAGGAAAGCCACCTACTCATTAGTATGACCTAATTACACGCAAGGTTAGTTATAGATATGCTCGGAGCAGGTTTGTATAATTTCTGCTTCAACAGGGATTCGAACCAATTTTAGTGTACCACCAGGCGCCCTCTCTACAACTTTAAAACACTTTAAAAATAGTTTGAACATTGTTATAGCTAGGGGCAGTGATATTTCGCGAAAAGATTACGAGATAAGATACAGTCCAAAGCACTGTAGGGTCGTTCAGATTCTTTGATTGGCTAAAAAATGTTCTGACCCGTGTTAACCGTTTGCGTACGAATCACGAAAATTCAGTGTCTGAGTTACTTAGTCCTGAGTGGCTTGGTCAAAGACGGACACGGCACCAGCAGCCAATGGAGGTATAACAACAGCTGAGGTGTGTATATAGTATGGAAGTCTACTGTGTGCTCCGATTTTTACCGTAAAAGTCACTGGCCCTAGTTATATAGCTAATTAAAGTAATCAGCCTTTAAAACGATTTTCTTATCGTTACTGTGTATGCAAGAATACCGAGTGGCTTATCAGTACAGACCTGAAATATTAGCGTTTATAATGCATTCGCCGTTACGTCCAACTTTCCTGAAGCCCTGCTAAAATTCTACTTTGAGGCTACTTCCCCGCTTTATGCAAACAAACCTCAACTAAGTCTAGAAAACTACACCTAAAGCACCATACACCGCATATTTTAAATATTATTTTGCATGAGAACTATTTTTTACGATATACTATCAACACGCCTATTTTTCCTCGTTTTTATTCATATTAATTTTAAATGAAATATATTAGTTCATATACAAAATATAAGTAAAATTTAAATGTAACAAAAAATAATATACTTTTATGTCAACAGGAGTATAAAAGGCTTGTGATACGTAACATACTTAGGGAACAACCAAACACGACATGCATAGGGCGACTTTTCACAGGTTCGATTCAAAAAGTGTGGAGATACAGAGAAAAGACCATATAAACTGGCCACTGGATGCTTGCGGTCACAGTGAAAGGCGGTGATTGGGCCTTCAGTTTGTTGCATGTTTTGTAATGGCTGAAAATTATCCACAAAGAGAATACAGCCATGTGCCGCATGCGCGGGGCTCTGGACTGGCGTGCAATGTTTTTGTCATTCTGCGCACGTCGGAATCATGCCGGACGATGCCGCTGGTCGGCGGGNTTTTTTGGGGGGGGATCTCCCATTTCCCCCGCCCTTGCATTCCGGTGATGCCCCACGCTCACCTCACTTCAATCTCACCGGGTCTCGAGACTTCGATGTTAAGGCTGTTACCTGGTTGAGAATTTGGTATAGAGAAAAACACGTTCGTGAAATTCTGTTTTTTAAGCCAATTTTGAAGATGTTAACTTGAAACGAAAACTTAAATGTGGGAAATGATTCTCTCAAGCTCTGTATCGAGAAAAATACAACAATTGGTTTTCAATAAATGCTTATTTAATTATTAAGTTTTCTGATTTTTCCAGGAAATAGGTTATACATTAATGTTACAAAAGGCGTCGATAACAAAGAAGCGAGTATTTTTCTGCTTAAAAAAATTCCCTGGTAATACATATCTATATCTTTAACAGGAACACCAATAAACAGCATTTCATTACAATGTATTTTCCTGTACCAAATTCTCAACCAGGCAACAGCCTAAAGAGGCGATCAAATCTCTCCACTCCATTCCACTTTATTGACGGGAAGTTTCGCGTATATTTGGTTAGTGAGATAAAGCATTGAGGAAAGGTTTCTTTTATAGCTATGGTATAGGGATTTGAAAAGGTGTTTTAAAGGTGCGTGATGTTTTGAAAGTACTCATCCAGAATTTTCTCGCAGATAAACCAGGGAAACGTTAACCCTTTCAGACGCCCGCCGTGATCATGAACGATGACATGTTGCGTGTAAAGCATATTCATGATCGGCACTGTACATAACAATAAATAAATAGCCGGTGCTTTCAGCGTCTTCCTTCTGAGTAATCTGGTTTGTTGACGTTTCTGCACCTCCCATTTGTGATTGGTTAATACTGACGTCAGCGAACACGCAGCACGTCGTACACTGGCTGCTAGAAGTATTGTTGATACAAGTATAGTGCCCACCAAAATATTGAACGATTACAAAACTTGAAACGAGTTCGGTGCTGAACTGGTTAAATACCATCGTAAAAAAAAAAAGCTTATTCCAACCACTCTGCAAGACAGTTCACGCGCTACCTGAAGTCAAGTCAACCCTCCCGCGAAACACATGCGCGATGCGCCACTGAATGCCGCGGAAGAAAGAAGGCTGGTAGGGAGGGTACATATAGTCTATTCGAAGTTTCTCAACACTTTTTGAATTAAACATTAGAAAAATCGCTCCATGTATGACGTGCTTGATTGTTTCATAAATATACTTGTATTAACATAATTTTCTTTTTAAATCGAACTTTTACTTATATTTTATCTATATATTATAATACTTTAACTCTGTAATTAACATAAACAAAAACGGGGATAAAATATGTGTGCTGTTAATAATACCTAGTAAGAAATAGTTCTTATGCAAAATATTATTACACTGAGTGCGGATGAATGCGGTGCGCTGTCCCTATGGTGTAATTTTTTTTTAGACTCGCTGAAGCTTTTGTTTACACGAGGCGGAGGGGATACACTGGAAGTATAACTTGAGCGGGGCTTTGGAAAAGTTGGAGGTAACCGTGAACGGACCATAGCAGAGGACCAAAGCAAGTCGACGTTTGTGCAACGCAACGCCTCTAACTTCTCCAGAGGAGAGGATTACCGCCTTCAGCTCCTCGACGTATCATCGCCTGCGCGGTATACCGATTAGTTTAACATCTAATTGTATACCCTCCCCTCCCCTATGACCCCTCCAAAAATGCGCAGGCCCCTTGTTTCGAAACGTCGCTTGCCTCCGTGCCACTGACGCCTCGCCGACGTAAACCTGGTCACTGGGAAATATAGACTGCCCACGGTTAAGGTGGCCGCCTGGGTAGGCCGCCAAACGGTGTGCAGAGCTCCAGTAGGAAACTCTTCGTTAAAAAGCAGTTCAACGTGTCTGAGCGAGATCTGCTTACGAATAGCATTTGAGAAACGTTACGCGTCCGTACACGTTTTCCAGTTCCCTTCATTTCTCTCTAAAGCATGTTTTTTGTGATAGTGGTAATGGCTCAAACGGCTGTTTACACGGTCATTCTTAGGTACGAACATTCCGGTAAAAAAAAAAATATTAGAAAAGGAATAGTGGACGTGCATCAAATCTTCATTCGTATTATTACGTCATGAAATGGTAGGCTCTGCGCTGAAAGTCTCATAGAGGCGCGTTATCGACGGCAAGACTGCACGTCACTTCAGTGCCTTGCGCGTAGAGGCGATGAGAGAGTTGATGCGCGTGTCTCGGTCGCCCCTAGCGCTACCACGCTTTTAGTCCTCAGACGTGCAAGATTCCTTAAACATTGCGGCCACCTTAACTGAGCTCTTTTGAAATCACCCGTTCACTGCAATATTTTTTTTAAAACTTGTACATGGAATTGTTTGGAAACAAGTTGCCAAATATATTGTTACAATACACCAGAGGGGCGTATCTGAGTTCGTGAGGGATGGACGTTTTAATAAAATTAAATTACTAAATTATATTTTTAATTCATTCACACAGCTATTATTTACAACATTTTAGAGTTTGGAGCCAGGTGTGCGAATACAGCGAAACGACGAGCCAGCAGGGTGTCAAAAGGCGGTGAGAGCGACCAGCGGAAGTGAAGTCTGCGGACTGCGAGCATCGGTACAGTGAAGCGTTAGACCGGCGGGAGGGACCATTGAACTGGATGCGCGAGTGCAAGACATTTAGAATGACGGCAATACACAGATTGAATATGTGCAAATAATGAGTGAGAATTAAGTGACTGTAACCAGTGTTGAGATGTTAATAAGAATTGAGATATACATAAAATATTGCGCTCACTGAGAAAAAAAAAACAAAGAGCAATTTTGGAGACAGATTGTTTAGTGTTGTAAATAATATCTGTGTGGATAAATTAAATATTCCACTGTTTCATTTGGATGACGCGTGCATAAAGTGAGATGGTTTCGTATCAAAGTTAATATTACTTATAGTGGAAGGATGCAAATTGAGGCGAAATTAACATCCTGAGCAGGACTTTCGAAAGTGGTCAGTTAACCTTTGAAAAATGTCACTGCGCCTATCTGCATGACTGACTGACAAGCGCCCAGTAAAGATGGTCACGACGGAGAGTAAATGGTTCCACGCTTTAACGTTAAATTAAAAGTGCCAGATGAAAATTTGTGAGTACTGAATTTATTTATTTTGATTGATTGATTGATTGTATATTTTCTTTATTTAACAAGGACAAATTATAAAGGTGCGAACAAAGGAACAGTTATACAAATACATGTGTACCAACGATTGTCGTTCTTGCACAGATTCGGGTTGATGGTGACCAATGAACTGAAAAAGAAAAGAAACCGGTAATTATAAGGAACCAGGGAAAAATAACCAAAACCCCCAAATACTGTAATTAAAATTAAAAAATTAAAAATACGACAAAAATGTTTTGCCGGAGGGAAGAAACCTGAAAGTAAGGAATACAAGAAAGAAACCAAGAAATAAGGAATATATTAAAAACTAAGGAATGTAAGACAAATTTAACATATGAAAAAAAAGGAGTAAAATCATATTAGTGTGGGAATTAGAGAATTTGTAAAATATTTACTTTCTGATAATTTTGCAGTTTGACTCGACCGACGCATGAATTAAGTGACGAGGCCCATGCCGGTGTTAACTTGGTCGTATTCCTGGACCTCCGCAAAGCGCAGAACCTGCAAACAAGTAGTTCCGCTGCCCGTCTTGAGGCGTATATCTGTACGCGCAAGGTCATCCTACTCTCGCGCGTCAATTGCACGTAGTCTGGAGCACAAAAACTACGTGCGCTGACGTCATACTAAGTTAAAAATCTAGATCTTCAACAACGCCGTTAATTAGTGCAGGCATGTGGTGTCAAGAAGATGTATTTGCGTGGTTTTCAGTATGGTCAAGCTACGTTACGTATACAACGCATATCAAAACACTTAAGTACGCAAAGTAAGGCAAAGGCGTGCGAAGATTGTTTATATGCTGCGCAGTCTAACATTTTTCTTCTCAACCGAAGGCGCACGGCTGTTGACGCGTTTCCTTATGCACTCGAGAACATTTAAGGCGCCCGTCTACCTGGCGCTTGAACTGCGTTGCAGAGTGTTCGAAATACACGTTTTTCAAAGAAACTATTAAGCGTGCGTCCGACGTGCTGATCTACGAAAAGAACACACACTTCAGACGAGAGCTGTTAAGTACTTTCAAAATATCACGTACGTTAGAAACATCAATTCAGAGTACTCCAAAACCGCTAAAAAACGGCCTTTCCAAGGCGCTGTAGTTCAAAATGCACGTATCAGATACATACAAAACTACTATAGGGGGCATGCATTAAACCTTCCTAAAGACTTCCCACTAATAAAATAATATGGTCACCGCTGAAAGTCCCATAGGTACACGCAGNAGACAGATTGTTTAGTGTTGTAAATAATATCTGTGTGGATAAATTAAATATTCCACTGTTTCATTTGGATGACGCATGCATAAAGTGAGATGGTTTCGTATCAAAGTTAATATTACTTATAGTGGAAGGATGCAAATTGAGGCGAAATTAACATCCTGAGCAGGACTTTCGAAAGTGGTCAGTTAAACTTTGAAAAATGTCACTGCGCCTATCTGCATGACTGACTGACAAGCGCCCAGTAAAGATGGTCACGACGGAGAGTAAATGGTTCCACGCTTTAACGTTAAATTAAAAGTGCCAGATGAAAATTTGTGAGTACTGAATTTATTTATTTTGATTGATTGATTGATTGTATATTTTCTTTATTTAACAAGGACAAATTATAAAGGTGCGAACAAAGGAACAGTTATACAAATACATGTGTACCAACGATTGTCGTTCTTGCACAGATTCGGGTTGATGGTGATCAATGAACTGAAAAAGAAAAGAAACCGGTAATTATAAGGAACCAGGGAAAAATAACCAAAACCCCCAAATACTGTAATTAAAATTTAAAAATTAAAAATACGACAAAAATGTTTTGCCGGAGGGAAGAAACCTGAAAGTAAGGAATACAAGAAAGAAACCAAGAAATAAGGAATATATTAAAAACTAAGGAATGTAAGACCAATTTAACACATGAAATAAAGGAGTAAAATCATTTTAGTGTGGGAATTAGAGAATATGTAAAATATTTACTTTCTGATAATTTTGCAGTTTGACTCGACCGACGCATTAATAAAGTGACGAGGTCCACGCCAGCGTTAATTTGGTCGTACTCCTGTACCTCCGCAAAGCGCAGATCTTGAAAACAAGTAGTTCCGCTGCCCATATTGAGGCGTATATTCGTACGCGCGACGTCATTCTACTCTCGCGCGCATCAATTGCACGTAGTCTGTAGCACTAAAGCTACGTGCGCTGACGTCATACTAAGTTAAAAATCTGGATCTTCAACAACGCCGTTAATTAGTGCAGGCATGTGGTGTCAAGAAGATGTATTTGCGTGGTTTTCAGTATGGTCAAGCTACGTTACGTGTACCACGCATATTAAAATACTTAAGTACGCAAAGTAAGGCAAAGGCGTACGAAGATTGTTTACATGCTGTGCAGTCAACATTTTTCTTCTCAACCGAAGGCGCGCGGCTGTTGTCGCGTTTCCTTATGCACTCGAGAACGTTAAGGCGCCCGCCTACCTGGCGCTTGAACTGCGTTGCAGAGTGTTCGAAATACACGTTTTTCAACGAAACTATTAAGCGTGCGTCCAACGTGCTGATCTACGAAAAGAACACACACTTCAGGCGAGGGCTGTTAAGTACTTTCAAAATATCACGTACGTTAGAAACATCAATTCAGAGTACTCCAAAACCGCTAAAAAAACTGCCTTTCCAAGGCGCCGTAACTCAAAATGCACGCATCAGATACATACAAAACTACTACAGAGGCCTGCATTGAACCTTCCTAAAGACTTCCCACTAATAAAATAATATGGTCACCGCTGAGAGTCCCATAGGTACACGCAGCACGACGAGAACACTGCACGCCAGTTCAGAGCCTTGCGCTTAGCGGCGATGGCGTACTTGATGCGCGTGGCAGTGTCGCCCTTATCGCTCCCGCGCTTCTCGGCCTAAACGTGGGAAAAAGTTCCAGGTAGACGGCGGCCTTAAACAGGATCCCGTCGCACGAGTTTTCAAGCAGCTGCTCTCAGTGCGAGCAACAAAGCACGGCCTCTTATGGCGGAAGAACACACGGCGCGCACGCACATAGATCTCAAGAGCGTGCATCACATGCCAGGCAGTTCTTCGACGCAGTCGGTCATGAGTCGGAAAATTACGGAGACAATATTGTGCGTGGATCATTTCTTATAGAACAGTAAAGGGTATAAAGTGTTAACATGAGGTACTGATATTTAACATTGTTGGAATATAAATTGATAAATGTATAAAAACTGCATTGGAAGAGCTATTTTCGAGCATATTCATATTATTTCAATAGATGAGCATTGTGCACAAACCTCTATTCTGTCATTATAAGCACTACCATTCGTTAACAACAACAAACTTAGTCGCTTTGTCCCCAATCGTCGTTACGGAAAATATTCTAATCATCGTTCGAAAACAAACATTGCACACATTTCTAGAATATCGTAAGAAAGCATAAGATGAAATAGGCCTGCTATGATGCACAGTCTTAAGGAGTATAGAAGCGCTAAGTGCGACCCAGGAATGCGCATAACACCTCATTGTAGCCTCTAGGCACAATTCACTGAACTGGCGAATCGTCTTGCCGTCGATAAGAGCCTTTATGTGATTCTCAATGGTGACTTGTCCATACCTTTTTTTAAAGGTCCTGCACCGGAATGTTCACACTTAAAAATGATCGCGGAATTATCCGGTTTAGCAATTTTCTCTTGCGAAAAAATTTGATTTGGGGATAAATGGAGACACTGAGATGGGTATACACGCGCGCAGCGGTTCTAAACGCTATTCCTAAGCATTAATCACTCAAGCACGTGGGGCAGTTTTGTAATATGGCGTTTTATTCCGAAGCTCCGCACGCCGTTTGACTTTTTTCTTTGTTTGGCCGAGAAGCGCGGGAGCTATAAACCTGGCACGCGCTACAAGAGCGCCATCAGGATCCCCTGGGGGTTC
>NQII01004458.1:83704-107184 GCA_002778355.1 Clitarchus hookeri
TTAGTTTCTACAACATTACGTAAAAACAAAATAAAAACTACGTACATTCTGGTCCAGACATTTCGCAATTTTCTTTTTACATTATTGCCCCTGTAGCTTAGAATTTGCTTCAAGCTAAATTTTAAAACTGCGAAACATACGAACAATGCACTTATATAATGGCGGCATTTGTTTTGCTCTCACTTCCAGTTTACTCTTGTAGGCAGTGTTCAGAGTAAACTTTCAATCCGGATTCCACACTCCNTTTGTTTTGCTCTCACTTCCAGTTTACTCTTGTAGGCAGTGTTCAGAGTAAACTTTCAATCCGGATTCCACACTCCAGTCCACCTTGCCGACTGGACTATATTACTCAGTCCAGTCCCACTTCAGTCCAGTCCGAATGTGTTTATGGTAAAGTTTCATTCGGGATTCTTCAGTTCAAACCAATTTCAGTACGGATTGAAATGTTACTCTAAACAACATAGTGATAGTCGTTTTGGCAGAAAAGCAAGTTCAATGTTGGGATACGGAGAGTGGGCTACTGCGCACCTCGGGAGCGCACTCTACCGCCTGTTTCCCTTCTAAGGCTCAACTAGCGCCACGGACTTCGTGGGAAAGAGGAATCGTGGTATACCGGTGCAAATGTCACGAAAGGCGGCAACTGTAAAATGCCAGCCGAACCTCTCCCCCAGTCACCGTCAGCTCGCCGAACAANGCAAATGTCACGAAAGGCGGCAACTGTAAAATGCCAGCCGAACCTCTCCCCCAGTCACCGTCAGCTCGCCGAACACTTAAACGTGTTTTGACGGAGGAACCAGGCAGTAAAAGGTCACGCCTTTCCTCCCCGGGGATTAATGAGTAGGTACGTAACAAATTTCGTGACCGTCTAGAATGTCTTTGATTTACGGCGCTCTTTCTGCGATAACGTGGGCGCGCGTGTAGCTTATGTACGACGTTACCGACGGAAGCATCCGTCACGGTGACGTGTTAACGGTGACGCCACGGTTACTCAGGTTAAGGTTGTATTGCTGCTAATGTGAAGCGACTATAGTGACACGGCTTCACCGTTACATACAGAAACCACAGGCACAGTTAACACCAACGGTGTGATTACGGATTTCAGCACATTTAAACCATTCGACGACAACAATTAAAAAAACAAGATCATAAATATTCAAATTTTAAATTAGGTCCTACCGCAATAACAAAAATTTAGTTACTGTAGGATAAGTTGCCCCACTGCCGGACACTTAAACCTAACAAGTGTTTTCTTGAAAACCTGTTAACGAATCAAAACAAATTTCAGACTAATGTTANTGCCGGACACTTAAACCTAACAAGTGTTTTCTTGAAAACCTGTTAACGAATCAAAACAAATTTCAGACTAATGTTAAAAAATAACGTGAGGAATAATATGATACCAAAAGGACCCCAAGAAAACATGTTTTTAATAACGATATTTTAAGTAATTGAATGATTAACTAAATTTAGGTAACATAAAGTAGTTTCTTTATTTAACAGGGGCAGCGGTGAATGAGGGGTTAGAATGCTTGCCTACCACCAAGGTGAACCGGGTTCAATCCCCGGCCGGCTGACTCAGGATTTTCGCATGTGGGAATCGTGCCGGACGATGCCACTGGTCGGCGGGTTTTCTCGGGGATCTTCCTTTTCTTTTCCCACGCCCTTTCATTCCGGTGCTGCTCCATACTCACCTCACGTCACCCAAATCTCTTCACACACTCTTTATTTTGCTGTGGTTAAATCTGTAATTACGTAAAGTGTTCACATACACATTAAGCTTTATCGTCGATGTCATCGTACGAGATTGAAGGTGTCACTTTAATAAATCTATTTCTTTAACCATTTCGAACCAATTTCGTTTCATATTTACAGGTGCTGCACATAAAAAAAATGTTTAGTGTGTGCTGTACTTAAGCGGACACAANCTTTAACCATTTCGAACCAATTTCGTTTCATATTTACAGGTGCTGCACATAAAAAAAATGTTTAGTGTGTGCTGTACTTAAGCGGACACAACTCTCTTTTCGTTAGCACAGCACACGACCAATGATCTGTGGGCTTTGAGTCTGGTTGTTACCGGCCACGACCTTGAACGTAGCACTCTTAACGAATAAGCTACTCACGGGAAAAATCACTGGTCGTTCAACCTCTCAGCGTTCATCACTGTGGTAAACTTTCTAAACTTTAGTGGAAGTTTTCAACCTATACGTTGTTTGGAAATAATACTACATATCTGGCTGCAACTATGGGAATGTTTTAGCTTCGCTATTACGTGTTGTCACGGACTCGCTGTTTCGCGTCGCTTCCTAGACCTGTCCCGCGCGGGCGAGCGAAAGAGAAGGACAGGTAAGTGGTTCGACAAGCGGGCGGCGAGTCACGAAGGAATGTTTGAAAGTCAGAGTAAGAACAGTGGGCGGCAATTACAAAGGCCAGCTGCCGCGTGCCGCCGCGATAAGCCTGCGTATCTCGCGCGCTCCTGACCTCCGGCAGGTTGAATTCTTGCTGCATTTATCTGAAAGAATATTCTGGTTTAATGCCCTAGTTTCTGTCAGCGGGACTCGGGGTGCGGCAAACGTTCCACATCGGGCGACTGAAACTATTTAAGCGCGAAGGTGCCTCCTGGCCGAGATTGGGAGTTTGGAGCATTGTGCGACCTAAAGCGAAAAGACAGCTCCCGTGTATGTACGGAATACAACTTAAGACTGATAAAGGTAAACTGAACACTTTTGAAAGCCCTGCTTAAGATCTACTTGTAAGCGCATTGTGTATTCTTCCGCCTTATGTAAAAATACCACTGTCACGAGCCTGGACACTTTATTCATGCGTCGGTCAGGTAAAACTGTGAAATCATTGGAATTGGAAAACATTTTACAAATTTGCTAATTCGTATAATTATATACATTACAATACAGGTAACTAAATTAATAATTACAATATTCAGAAATGTTTTCGTAAAACTTTTCATTCCACGTTAAAACATGGAACTAGTTTCCTTTCGTCGTTGCCAACTTTACAGGACCTCACGCCTGTCATTATGCCCATTAAAATATAATCAGGTAGATACAGTGACATTTTTTAAATGTTGATTTCAAAAGTGCTCACTTTATCGTGAACACTCTTTACCAGTGTAACAAACCTCTTGTTTTAACTCAAACTGGGTTATCCAATAATGTTAGAAATAAACACTATTGGAGAAGGCGAGTGAATAATTATTAAGGTGGCCGCCTGGGTATGCCGCCGAACGGTGTGTAGAGCTCCAACAGAAAACGTTTTATTAAAAAGACCGTCCAACGTGTCTGAGTGAGGTCTGCTTACGAATAGCATTTAAGAAACGCCACGCGTCTGTATACGTTTTTCAGTTCTTCCTTTCTAAGCATGTTTTTGTGATAGTGATAATGGCTCAAAGGGCTGTTTACACGGTCATTTTTAGGTATAAATATTCCTCTACAAAACCGTAAAAAGGAATAGGGACGCACATCAAATCTTTACTTTTAATATTACCTCACAACATGGTAGGATCTCCACTGAAAATCTCAAAGAGGCGAGTTATCGACGGCAAGACTGCACGCCAGTTCAGTGCTTTGCGCATAGAGGCGATGAGAGAGTTGATGCGCATGTCTCGGTCGCCCCTAGCGCTCCCACGCTTTTAGGCCTCAGACGTGCGAAATTCCTTCAACCAGGCGAACAACTTAACAAGAATCAGGCTGCTACTTGCCTTTAATAAAGGTATCACTTCCAATACACCCAGTGGTTCTTCCCTTCGCAACGCCCCTTACGTTGGCTAGTGTGACTGAAAGCGGTAAGAAGACAAATCGTAACAACAAAATGTGATGTTTTAATTTTTCTAGCTCTGGGTATTGCGGCTTAAAATCCGGGTGGAACAGGATAATTTGTTTTACCTGTAGCTGCAGCCAGTGAACAAGCGACTTCTGCCCCTAGTATGCACAAGACTGCGGAGTCTAGCACGGTGTCTTCTCTGAACTCAAAACTGTCAAGTCCCTACCAACTGTTAAAGGAAATTGGTTTCGACGTGAACGTGTCTTTAAGATCGGACCGACAGATGGGGCACCAGGACGGGAACGGCGATATAACGTTTGCAGGGTCATCCACTCCGANCCAATTTCGTTTCATATTTACAGGTGCTGCACATAAAAAAAATGTTTAGTGTGTGCTGTACTTAAGCGGACACAAATCTCTTTCCGTTAGCACAGCACACGACCAATGATCTGCGGGCTTTGAGTCTGGTTGTTACCGGCCACGACCTTGAACGTAGCACTGTTAACGAATAAGCTACTCAAGGGAAAAATCACTGGTCGTTCAACCTCTCAGCGTTCATCACTGTGGTAAACTTTCTAAACTTTAGTGGAAGTTTTCAACCTATACGTTGTTTGGAAATAATACTACATATCTGGCTGCAACTATGGGAATGTTTTAGCTTCGCTATTACGTGTTGTCACGGACTCGCTGTTTCGCGTCGCTTCCTAGACCTGTCCCGCGCGGGCGAGCGAAAGAGAAGGACAGGTAAGTGGTTCGACAAGCGGGCGGCGAGTCACGAAGGAATGTTTGAAAGTCAGAGTAAGAACAGTGGGCGGCAATTACAAAGGCCAGCTGCCGCGTGCCGCCGCGATAAGCCTGCGTATCTCGCGCGCTCCTGACCTCCGGCAGGTTGAATTCTTGCTGCATTTATCTGAAAGAATATTCTGGTTTAATGCCCTAGTTTCTGTCAGCGTGACTCGGGGTGCGGCAAACGTTCCACATCGGGCGACTGAAACTATTTAAGCGCGAAGATGCCTCCTGGCCGAGATTGGGAGTTTGGAGCATTGCGCGACCTTAAGCGAAAAGACAGCTCCCGTATATGTACGGAATACAACTTAAGGCTGATAACAGTAAACTGAACACTTTTGAAAGCCCTGCTTAAGATCTACTTGTAAGCACATTGTGTATTCTTCCACCTTATGTAAAATAACCGCTGTCAAGAGCTTTGCCACTTGATTCATGTGTCGGTCACGTAAAACTGTGAAAGCATTGGAATACGAAAACATTTAACAAATTTGCTAATTCGTATAGTTATATACATTAAAATACAGATAGCTAAATGAATAACTACAGTATTCAGAAATGTTTTCGTAAAACTTTTCATTCCACGTTAAAACATGGAACTAGTTTCCTTTCGTCGTTACCAACTTTACAGGACCTCAAGCCGGTCATTGTGCCCATTAAAATATAATCAGATAAATACAGTGACATTTTTTAAAGGTTGATTTCAAAAGTGCTCACTTTATCGTGAACACTCTTTACCAGTGTAACAAACCTCTTGTTTTGGCTCAAACTGGGTTTTCCAATAATGTTAGAAATAAACGCTATTGGAGAAGGTGAGCGAATAATTATTAAGGTGGCCGCCTGGGTATGCTGCCGAACGGTGTGCAGAGCTCCAACAGAAAACGTTTTATTAAAAAACCGTCCCACGTGCCTGAGTGAGGTCTGCTTACGAATAGCATTTAAGAAACGCCACGCATCTGTATACATTTTTCAGTTCTTCCATTTCTAAGCATGTTTTTGTGATAGTGAAAATGGCTCAAAGGGCTGTTTACACGGTCATTTTTAGGTATAAACATTCCGCTACAAAACCGTAAAAAAGGAATAGGGATCGCATAAAATCTTTACTTTTAATATTACCTCACAACATGGTAGGATCTCCACTGAAAATCTCAAAGAGGCGAGTTATCGACGGCAATACTGCACGCCAGTTCAGTGCTTTGCGCATAGAGGCGATGAGAGAGTTGATGCGCATGTCTCGGTCGCCCCAAGCACCTCCACGTTTTTAGGCCTCAGACGCGCAAAATTTCTTGAACCAGGCGGCCAACTTAACAAGAATCAGACTGCTACCTGCCTTTAATAAAGTTATCACTTCCAATACACACAGTGGTTCTTCCCTTCACGACGCCCCTTACGTTGGCTAGTGTGACTGAAAGCGGTAAGAAGACCAATCGTAACAACAAAATGTGATGTTTTAATCTTTCTACTTCGGGGAATTGCGGCTTATTATCCGGATGGAACAGGATAATTTGTTTTACCTGTAGCTGCAGCCAGTGAACAAGCGACTTCTGCCCCTAGTGTGCACAAGACTGCGGAGTCTAGCACGGTGTCTTCTCTGAACTCAAAACTGTTAAGTCCCTACCAACGGCTAAAGAAAATTGGTTTCGACGTGAACGTATCTTTAAGATCGGACCGACAGATGGGGCACCAGGACGGAAACGGCGACGTAACGTTTGCTGGGTCATCCACTCCGGCACTGTAACTTCGTGTTGGACGATCGAAATAAATATGATCTCATTCGGTTCGGGTGTACGACTGCGATACGAGCATGACCTTGAGTTGGCGTCACGCACGCGCGAGGCGCGGGTGGGGGCCGGCGGCGACTCGAGGCGAGTTTGGGCATCTGCGGAGACTTCCGAGCAGGATGTATCGTGACTCAGATGTGCCAAACGAAAGATTCGTGTAGATCAAAGGCCCCGCCACCTTCTCTACTAGTTTCTCCTCTTCCAATAATAAAGAGCATGGTACCCACCTATCTTCCTCCTGTAGCATTTTCTCATAATGCATGTTGCAATTGTTAATTATTTCCTGTCGAAAGGGTTTTTACGGTGCCTGTGCCGGTTTTTTCCTTTCTCTTCTAGATGTAGTTAGTTAACTATAAGTACATTAGGGAGGTTTTTCGTGGCCAAACTCGGCCATGGGAAACCCAATCCCTCTTTGCCACGATGCACGTCTCCTTGCATGATCTTCCTTCCCTTGTAAGCGTAAGGGGTTAGCCCTGAGACGCAATAATCGCGTTCCTACCGCGGACTAACATATAACACTTAGTTTTAGAGTAGGTTAGAAAANGGACTAACATATAACACTTAGTTTGATGGTAGGTTAGAAAAAAAAACCATGTAGATCAAAGTCACAAAAGGTAAAGTTTCAGTTTCGTTGCCTTATTTTCATTCCCACAGTGCGAACAAAATATTACCGTCTAACGTAGATGCGTTCACGTAAAACACACGGACACGTTCGCGACACAGTCACACTCCGATTTGTTTTTCCGTGTATTACTGAAGTATACTGTGTAGACGCCTGATTTCGCGCGGGAAGAATTCTTGTCAAGTTGTATTTCAAAATACTCTAACTCAGATCCACTTTCGCGAGTGGATGATTTCGAAGGACACCCGAATTTCGCGAAAATATTTACGCACATGGCAGATCTCAATATCTTACGGACACACAAGCAGGTTTATTTTTCTTTTGCTTATTGGCGGCGTGTCTATGTGAGAAGACATTTTCCTACTTGGCTGGCCAATCAGAAATAGGTTTCTCGGACACTCTGCGTCTGTGATTCGCGGGCTGACACCTACCGTACGACGCGTAACACGTAAATCATCCAACTACAATAGCGGATCTGATCTAAAGTGTCATGTAGGACATACAACTGGTCACGAAGTCGTTTCGCGAAAATGTTGTGTCCATAATGAATTCAACTGCCGGGCGTCTTAGTTAACCGCCCGCCAATCACAGACGTTCAGTACCGGAGTAACATACGGTAACCTACTTCCGAGTCAAGCAACGGCCAATAACTAGGGCCAGTGACTTTTCGCGTAAAAATCGGAGCACACAGTAGGCTTCAATACTATACACACACCTCAGCTGTTGTTATACCTCCATTGGCTGCTGGTGCCGTGTCCGTCTTTGACCAAGCCACTCAGGACTAAGTAACTCCGACACTGGACCTTCGTGATTCGTGCGCAAACGGTTAACACGGGCCGGAACATTTTTTAGCCAATCAAAGAAGCTGGACGACCCTACAGTGCTTTGGACTGTATCTTTTCGCGAAATATCACTGCCCCTACCAATAACGGAAGGAGCGCCACAGGTGTTCAAACAGGATAAACATATCTAACCTCCGAGGAAACCTTTTCTTGAAAATAGTTTTTTTTTTCTAACTTACCCTAATTCTAAGTGTTAAGTGTACGTCCGAGGCAGGGACGGGAGCTAATTGCGCCTCAGGGCTAGGCCTCATACTCCCACATGAGTGTGAATCCATGCAACGGGACATGCATCGCGGCAGAGAGGGATCGTGTAGCCATGACCACTGTCTGGGGCCATGACTACCTCTCTAGGTGTACCTATAGTTAAGGCGCCCGTCTACCTGGCGCTTGAACTGCGTTGCAGTGTGTTCGAAATACACGTTTTTCAACGAAACTATTAAGCGTGCGTCCAACGTGCTGATCTACGAAAAGAACACACACTTCAGACGAGAGCTGTTAAGTACTTTCAAAATATCACGTACGTTAGAAACATCAATTCAGAGTACTCCAAACCCGCTAAAAACGGCCTTTCCAAGGCGCTGTAGCTCAAAATGCACGCATCAGATACATACAAAACTACTATAGGGGCCTGCACTGAACCTTCCTAAAGACTTCCCACTAATAAAATTATATGGTCACCGCTGAAAGTCCCATAGGTAAACGCAGCACGACGAGAACACTGCACGCCAGTTCAGAGCCTTGCGCTTAGCGGCGATGGCGTACTTGATGCGCGTAGCAGTGTCACCCTTATCGCTCCCGCGCTTCTCGGCCTAAACGTGGGAAAAAGTTCCAGGTAGACGGGGGCCTTAAACAATAACTAAGAAGAGGAAGGGGAAAATTGGCACAGACACCGTAGACAACCCTTTCGACAGGAAATAATTCAAAATTATTGCATGCACTAACAGGAAATGTTACAGGAGGCAGATAGGTCGGAACTATGCTATTTATTAGTGGTTATAGGAAGACTGGAAGAGAGGGGGAGGAACCTTATTTGCCAATAGGTCGTGTGGCGCTGGATTCACCAGGGTTGGAGGGGAAGACATCACTATGGTGCGAAAATCGAGTGTCCTCACGTGCGCAGGTAGTTCTGCGAGAGATCACTGGGTGTCAAGCTGTTGAGGGGTATCCCCGCGGAGCGACGTGAGGCAGACGTCGCCCAGGGTTGCCAGTTTAGGTGATTTATAGCAGATTAGGCTACGTAACAAAGACATTTTGACACGTCGTTTTGTAATATCGCAGTTAGCAGATTTAGACTACTTCAAAAATTACTTTGAAAAACAATTTTCTTACGGAATTCTTAAATATGTTATATTTGCATGCATTTCAGCTTAATATTGTGACAGCTATCATAATTTCATTATGTGAAAATAAAAAAAAAACCTTCAAAAACTTGTCCAGGGTGCAAAGGAATGTTAATTATTATTATTGTGATTTTAATATTAAATAAATGCAACAAATATTAAAGATAATATGCACATTAATGAATTGCAGTGTGATGAGTTTAGCATTTTAGCACTACGCAATGGTGCTGTTCCAACATATTTATGTTTTTATTTATTGTCATTCATTACAACAATGCTATATTGTTTTTGTTAATTGTTATATTTTTTCTACTACAGTATTGTTGTTGTTTGCTGAAGCACACTGCGAATTAGGCTACTTGCTCTACGGGATTGTGCGACAAGACCTGGCAGCCGTGACGTCACCTGCGCCAGACAGTCGGCGCGGAGGACCAAGTGGGAATGTACAGCCCAGTTCCAACCAGGAAGTCCATTCTCGGGTCGCGCGCCCATTATGTTTAAGATAAGCACAGCCCCGCGGGGTCGTCCTCCAGTCGGCCCTTCCCAGGAATGCGACGCGCGCTATACCGCGTCCGTCCGCAGACAGATCCCGTAACTGGACGAGGGGCCGCGGTGAAGTAGTGGCTAGAGCGCCCGCCTTCCATCAAGGCGAACCGGCGTTCGATTCCCAACAGATGTTGCTCCCAGATTTTCACTCGTGGGAATAGTGCCGGACGATGTAGCCGGTCGGCGGGTTTTCTCGGGGAGCTCCCGTTTCCCCACGCCCTTGCATTCCGGCACAGCTTTATACTCACCTAGATTCACCCTCATCGAATCTCCACGTAACTGGACCAGAAGCGTAACCAGGGAAGTATATCAGGGTAGTAACTCCCCCCTCCCCCTTCCTTCCCATTTGCCTCAAGGTTGTTTAAGCCTTAAATTGCGAAAATAAAAATGTACGTTATTATCGAAAACTATGGTGCGTTTAATTATACTATGAAGTATGTTTTCCTTGTATTTCAGGTGTCTCAGCACCACTAACGGCAGTGTAACGATCCTCCCTTCAGTCAGTGTAATCCCAGCTTCCCTTGAAAATTTCTGGCTACGCCACTGAATTGGACCATTCATTGACCGAAGGGGTTAAATTTGTGGACTGAAAAAAATATGCAATATATCTTCTGCTTTTTTGTACATGAACATGTAGAAATTGACAAACAACACATTTACGTTACTCACAATTTCGTAGTTTTTTAGTTCATTGACAGAAGAAAAAAATGATAAGGTTCGTGACAGTGTTAAATTTAAGAATGGCGGAGAGTTTCAGAGTGGGTATGAGAGTAGCATTCGAAAATGCTAGATTAACCGCTGTCAGCCTACAACTGCGAACGATAGTAAAAACACCTCTTTGAGAAATTTTCACCCTTGGAAAAAGACACTTCAGAGGAAATTGCACATTTGCAAATATGTGTAGAGTTTCTCAAATGCAGTTTGTAAGCATGTTGCATCTCAAAAATGTTAAGCAATTTTTCAAAGAAAACGTTGATTTATTCAGACTCCACATGCACTGTTTGGTGACCTAAGTATTAGGTGTCAGCAGAGAAACTTTCAACTTAATATTTTTAACTTCCGGTGTTTAAAATATACAAAATACCAAACAAAGCTTTCTCTAGGCGAGCTCAAGTCCACCTCCGTTTGTCACCTAATTCGTATAGGGTTGCCAACTGTCCCGTGTTGTACGAGATTTTCCGTACCTTGGGGCTAAAATAACTATCCCGAATGGACATAGAACGGGACGTCATTACGTCCCGTACATCGGATTTCTTCGAAAATAAAATAAAAACACAGTATGTGTAATGTACCACTTCTGCGATCACAGGTATACGTTTGCTCTAACACTCTAACCCGAGGAATGATCACAGATAGTTGCAATCGACGCCGACAGGTGGCATTCGTAAACAAGTGCGTTCGCGGAAGTAGTGCTTGCCGAGATGTGTACATTATATTGTCTTCCAGTGTGTGTTGGTATCGCCTGTTTTAAGGCCTGTTAAATCATATCACAATGAATTGTGACTATAGTTGAAAGTAATATTTCGTTGTTATATATGTTAAGATAAACTGTTGACTGTTGTATAATACCGACATTTGCTCGTTACAAATAGTAATTAAAACATTTTTAAAACAATTTCCCTTCATCAATTTGTTTGGGGTCAGATGTTATGTGTCGAGTTGTCGGAAGTGATCCTTATTGTAAATCTGAAAAAGTTAGTAACCTTAAGTGACCAATACCTTTCTTTGCGCTGAGGGTTGGGCTAAGGATTGGCGGGGTATATCGGAGTAGGCCGGGACAAAAGCTTGCCCATTAAATTGGTATTGTATGGGGAATGCGAGTAACGTTAACATTCTTGGAATTTCTCCATTATTTCCGCCGCCTCCCTTTCCCTGAACGTGTTTCATTGATCCATTTGAAAGTTACATTTGGAGTACGTCTGAAGTGAGCCCACACCGAACTGTTATTATAATGTTTCGGCGGGTTTACTAATAGGGAACTACGTGTTAAAAATTCACGACCTTTCGTCGACTAACTTGTCACCGCTGGGCTGAAACTATATTCATAGAGGAACAGCAGTCCCTCTTTAGAAGCCACTCTTAGTACAGAAATACAATTGACGCTTATTAAAGATGTCATAATTTAAAATTTATGAAAAATAGTGTAAGAATCTGGTACAGTGATTTTGGAAACTGAAGACGGATAGCGTGTTATCTGTTTCCGAAGTACTCACCCCGTCAATGGGACGCCGAATTATATTTCGACGAGGGAACACAGTCTCTTTGCTACGACAGCTGTTCTTAGTGAAGACGGTTTTCGGTAATGAAAGGTGCTTCAAATAATCTCAAAATATATGGATTTAATTTAATTTTTGTAGTTATTTATTTTCTATGGGCGCTTTTGGGGCTATTAACACTGCAAATATCGATGATCGTGGGTACATAATATATGTACCTCAGAGCAGAGGTATAGAAACTCCTTTCCTCTAAACTGGAGTTACAGCATCTTATCTCTGAGATACTTATATACGCTGTTGACAATGTATTACAGTTTGTTTCACACGCTCTGGGCGGCTTTGGACCAATCGGAAACAACTAATGATAGGATGGACTAATAAAAGGGAAACTTGCAGAAGCCAATTAACAAGTGCATCGACTCGGATGCACACAGAACGATGAATTCTAGCATGCTGTCGGGAAATAAGGCAAATTGAGCAGGTCGATAGCTAAGCTGAGACTCGTACATTTAAAAACAAAAAATTAAACTGTTGCAACCCGTAAAATTACACCTACACCAGTGACGGAATGGTTTTATGCGACTTGGGATATATTCGAGATGATGATTATATTATTTATAAAAGCGCGGGCATTTTTACAATGGTATTGTCCGTGAATTCTTTCGGCGTCATGTTAGACTCCAAGAGTGTATACTTGTGTTTTCCTTTCATGACTTGACGACAGTTGTTTCGACACGCCCCGAACTACTTCTTTAATAAATAACAAACAGGAAGACCGTAACACATGCAACAAGTCGAATAAAGCAATAAGCCAATGAGTGAATAGTTAAGGTCCGAGAATGTAAGGAACGGAAACGTCTAGGGTACTGCCAAAATATTTCGCGAAACTACCGTGCCTCTAATATATATATATATATATATATATATATATATATATGTCTTATAAAATGGCGAAGTTAAGGCACGTAGCCTTCTATTACACTTAACAATTTATCTCCCAAACACATAAAACTTTCAAAAAAAAAATCAATGGATTAATTAATTCTATAGTAAAAACCATTTACAATATTAACAATTTGTATAAAAATATCAGCTTATAAGTAGTTCTATAATATTATAAAATAAAAGCTAAAAATACATCATACCTTCTCCCTACATAAAAATTACAGCAAAATTAAATATGAATGTAACTAATATTAATAACAAGCAACAAATACAGAGTATAATATATCCAAGAAAAGGAATTAAAAAGTAGAATATCACATTGATATAATTTGTCCCCTACCACCAGTTGCGTACACGGGACTTTATTTTGGGAAGGGCTGAACATAGATTTCTGAAGTAAACACTTTGAACAATACGAAAAAACACATCTTCCCAAAATAAAATAAAAAATATTTTTATTTAAAGTGCACACTCAAATGAAGCTTGCTGCAGTTGTTAATTTTAATTTTCTGTGCATAATTTTCGGGTAATATTCCAAAATTTATTTATATTAATTTTTATTTTGTCTTTTTTGTGAGGGACTGCAGCCTCTTCAGCTCCCATATCGCGCACGCCTTTGCCTGCAACACACGTATGCAGACTTAGCTGTACCACAGATAATTCAAACTAGACAATATCATTGCGTCATTTAGAGAAAAAGAACGTTCCGGTCACAGTTTCAACACGCTATCTAGACATTTCTGCAGGTAAACCGTTGACCCGAGATTGGTGAGCGAGTATTTTTCTGCGTTCCCAGGAGCTGTACGACAATCTCTCGCTCTTTTCCGAACTCTAAAAACGTGAGCACGGGCAGAAAACCGGTCTACTTCTTCAGCCAGGGTGCATCATCGGCCGGCGCTCTGATTGTTTTGGCCGTGTGGCCGTTAATGGCGCCACGGTGCGGTCGGCCGCAAGCGTTGACGATTCACTCCGCCGAGGCGCCAGGTTAGCTGGTCCGTTTCGTCGTCACGCCAGGGACATTCGTCTAGGTCGCGAGCCTAGACTGAAGGTGGGGTCGACCGATCTTACGTCTTCTCCGCGTGTACCTATCATCGACCTACCACACACCACTCTCAAAGTCACGTGGTCAACAATGATCAACGCGTTTGTTTATACCTTAATTTCCAAAAGGCAAGCACTTTTATTTGGATAAAATACTTCCACGATTTTGAATTTAATGTAATTGCGTTGGAAATTGATATGGGGACGTAAACCAACATCTCAAAGCTTTTGTTAACGTAAACAGTGTTACAACCTCAAATCGTATCCACGTTGCTTACGACAGTCGAATTGGCAGAAAAGCAACGAGTGAAGAGATTTGAGCGGCCCCTTAACAGCAAGGTCTTGAAGGCCGATGAGGATGAAGTGAGGTGAGTACGAAGCAGCGCCGGAATGAGCAGTCGGAGGAAACGGGAGATCCCCAAGAAAACCCGCCGACCAGCGGCATCGTCCGGCACGGTTCCCACTTGCGAAAATCCGGAGTGAACCGGCCGGGGATTGAACCCGGCTCGCCTTTGGCGGGAGGCGAGGAGACACCGCGGCCAGACAAGCAGTTCAATGCTGAAACACAGAGACTGGTCCTGCGCAGCTAGCGTGAGCACTCTAGCCCGTGTTCACTCCGCGGTCACAAGAGTATGCTCTCCGCTCCACGGAAATTGGGCGCACACTGCACCTGGAACATATGCAGACCTGAAAGCTAGTACGATAGTCTCTAGATTTGTACGAAAAATATCACGTTTCACGGTTGTATGATTATGTTTTACCCTTTCACTATTTTTGCCATATAAACCTTATCTGAGAATGTATCTAATTTTCATAGTTTATAAATGTGCAGAATACCCCAACAATAATAAAAATAACACATTTTCTTCATTCACCGCAGTGAAGACATTTTTGCCTTCTCTTGCACTGAAACATTTTTACGATTTACACTTCCTTGTTATTAAAATTTATAAAAAGAAGTATTATTGTTTACAGATTTAAAGTCCCTTCTGAAAAATTAATAACCCTTAACTAGACATTAATTAAACAGATAATTACTACAAAAACAGCAACAACGTGCATATTTGAGTACTGCAAAAACAGAGGCCTACTTACAGCGATTTTTGCTGACTTTGGCATTTTTCAACGACCACATTTATGATTCAATTACCTAATTTATTAATAGACGACAAAATATCGACTTTCATTTCTGTCCTAAAAAAAATTTACATTAAAATATTACAAAGCTTTTTTTAAAATCAGAATAGACACAACTGCTTAAAATGAGGCTCGTATGACAACTAGAAAAGTGTCCTTAATAGGGGTTTGAAGAAAAAAATTGCAAGTGCCCTGGTGGTTTGTCTTATTAATGCACATTTCACTGTTTTACAAGAGAAAGAAAACTTAAAGCTAGTTTCTAGAACACGCAGTTGAACTTTACAATTGAGTATATTCCACTAGAAGTACAAGTATCCAAAAATATTACGTTTGACCAAAAACTAAAAAAAGTTGCCAAATTTTGTGAGTTGCCTATCTCAGTCCAGTAATAACAACTGTATACGTGAAAAACTGTCCAGATATGCCCAGTTTGAGTTTCTCTGCTTGAAATTTCCACCGAATTTATGAGCGCACTTTGGGAACCGGATAAGTGTTTTTTTTTTTTTTGGGAAGGTGTACACAAGGCCTTTTTATCCTGTCACGGGGCAGGATTCTCGCCAGTAAAGCAAAGCCGCGCCTTCCGGAAACATCCTGTACAGTGCAAAGAAGCACGCCAACCGCAACAGATGGCCACGCGCCGAATGAAAAGAAGTTATAGATATGTTCGCTGAACCGCGCCCCGCCCATCATCTGGAAGACGTATTACGTTCCCTAGTCTGGGAGAGGTGGGCGTGGCTTGTGGACGTTTGACACCTCTTCGTGGGCCGCTCGATTGTTCCGGCAGGGTCGATTGCTCGAGGTTGCGTGCAGTTCGCCACCTACAGAGGCCTTTTCTCTTTGCGACACGATAAAACGTGTACGAGTGCACAGTGCTACACGCACAGGCATTCTCTGTATTAAGGGGGCCGCGGTGAATGAGCGGTTAGACCACCCGTCTCCCATCAAAGCGATGCGGGTCCAATCCCCAGCCGGGCCACCGGATTTTCACATGTGGAAATCGTGCCGGACGATGCCACTGGTCGGCGGGTTTTCTCGGGGATATCCCGTTTCTCCCGCCCACTCACTCCGGCGCTGCTCCATACTCACCTCAATCATACTCGTTGGCTCTCAAGACCTCGCTGTTAAGAGCGGTCCAAATCTCTTCACTCACTCATTACTAGAGACCTGCAGAATTCGCATTTGTATTTATGGACACACTGAACTGCAAGTTACTGTGCGTTTGACCGACTTCAGTCACTGGCTGTAAATATGTCTGGCTCAACTCGGAGAACTCTTGAGCCATTGATATAACATCAGCGATGAAGTAGCCAATCTCTTTCAAGGAGATCAAACAGGTAGGTGACGTTGATTAAAATGCAACGGCCAATGAAACAACGGACTGTGCTCACTTGTTCATAAGACAGTGCAGTCTATCCTCTCACCGAAAGATAACGCGAATTTCGCACTTCTCTACACATTACACCCGGAAGAATGTTGAATCGGGACACATTATATTCGCCACTCCACTGGCTAGAAACCAGCCAATAATGAACGCTATTCATTTCAGTGGGCGTGTTCTGTGCTGTGCGGACAAATAGGACTGCGGTTAGTGCAAATGGAGAGCCAAGCAGAGCTGGCGTTTCTGTAGTAGTCTGTGTAGTAGAATCACTATTAGCTTATCACTGTAAACATGTGAAGACCTTAAGGCGTCAACAACCTGTAACAAAGACCCGAACAGATCTTCAATGTGACAACCGTCTTGAACACTTCAACTACTCGAATAGGTGAAAATGACTTCACTTAGAATAGGTGGAAAACTACTTGTGTTTAGAATGAAACAATTTCACTTGCTGAATCAGTGACAGCCAACTGCGAGCGGCGAATTAAAATTTAGTTTTTTATATTGAATTTTGCTAAACAATTACGAGAAATCAACATATNCGGAAAACTACTTGTGTTTACAATGAAACAATTTCACTTGCTGAATCAGTGACAGCCAACTGCGAGCGGCGAATTAAAATTTAGTTTTTTATATTGANAATGAAACAATTTCACTTGCTGAATCAGTGACAGCCAACTGCGAGCGGCGAATTAAAATTTAGTTTTTTATATTGAATTTTGCTAAACAATTACGAGAAATCAACATATTTACCATAGTCACTGTTTATTTTGAGCAGTTCAACGTAATTTAAAAAAAAAATTAAAAAAATTGCAGTGACCACGATTTTAACGCTTTGAATCCCACTTCCGAACCAATTCCATACCAAACGAGAGACCAAACCAACGTTGGCAATAACCGGGTAAATATATGTGTTACGGTTCTACATCGAAAATGTGAAACTTGAAATTTGCATGTCCTTTCTTTTCGTTTTCAGTCTAATTGTTAACATTATGACTGTTAAAACAAATGGTAAATAAGAATGTACTCACTTCACCACATTTAATACAGTTTAAACCTCCCAAACGAGCGAAATGATGATTACATGAAAACGAAATGGAAAGCGTAAAAATGGAATGAACGACTGAATGTTCATGTCGCCTCGTATTATAAAAGACGAATTTCGTATTTAAAAAAAAAATTTACTTCTTGGGTTTTATTTGTTTATACGTTATTTTATTTGATACATCTTGTTTAACTAGTCCATTACTCAAGAAACAAATCACTGAAAAATATTAATTAAATGGTTGACAAATCAGTGCAAAATGTTACTGATTCAATAAGGAAAACTGATATTTTTTTTTACTAATATTGGTCAGTAAAATTGTCTGAAGGGACTGTTGAATAAGTTATGTGCTGTTAAGTGATTCAAAAAGTGAAATTCTTACTGGTTCAGATTTAGAGCGAACATTAATTTTATAACGAGTTCATCCACATATTCAACAGGAGCGTTCTTCCTTCACTTGCCTGCGCGAACACAGGTTCTCGTTTCTCACGAAGGGCGGGCTCTACACTTTCTCTTTGCCAGACCCAAGGGCGTGCGACCGTAGACATTAGGCACATTTATCAATCTAATAACAGGTCCTGTACGACCTTCCGCTCCCGCCTTATTTACAAGTGACACTCCGTGATATAAAACACCAACACCAGTTACCGTTACGGCTTTCGACGCTGACGGAACCTGGATCATCACTAGAGTCCAGGAATTCTAGAGGATTCGTTTGGAAACGAGGGAGACTCGACAATACTCTGTGTGTTCGGCTCACGCCTAGCTTGTTTATTGGACGAAGATCCAAATTTATCCAAGACCAGCTAGTACGTAATTCGGTTCTCCTTTTAAAAAAAAAAAAAAAAAAAAAAAAAAAAAGGGCTCAAACACGTGCAGGGCATGGCTGACAAACTGCGGCCCAATTGAGAAAAAAAAGTAATCAAATGTATACGTGTTCCAAGTCAAGCTTGTCCTGAAAAGAATTTTCGAAATTTCCGGGTCTATAATCATCGCTTCCAACAGGCTAGATGCGAAAGATCTGTGTGTGACTGTGAAGATGAGTACATTCCACTTTGCTTACGATTCTACACTCTAGAAAAAATGTTTTTACTGTACTTTTACAAGAAAAATTCTTGGAAACCCAGTAGCCAAGACAATTCTTTGTAAAACTAAAAAGTGTTTTCTTGTAAAATCTGCAAACCATTTATTTGTAATATTACAAATAACAGCCTTGTATTACAACTTACATTATTGAGGCGTGCACATAAAACCATTTTTTCTTCTAGAAAACAAATGTTATTAATTAATAACAGATAATAACTGAAAAAAAAATTTTCAAAATATAATTTACANAAAAAAAAAAAAATTTTAAAAAAAAAAAAAAAAAAAAAAAAAAAAAAAAACTACACTTTTACCTCGGGTATCAGAACCTAAACCCTATGTATTATTACTAGCTGGCACCCTTAACCACAAGACCAACTTGACTTACGAGCTTAACACATATTTTTAAAGTAAATATAACTGAAATCTAATATATAAAATTCTCCCGTCACAGTGTTAGTCACTGAACTCCTCCGAAACGGCTGGACCGATTTTTATGAAATTTTTTATGTATACTCGGTAGGTCTGAGAATAGATTTATATCTATTTTTTACACCCCTAAGTAATAAGGGTGGCCACCCCCAAACAATTTTTTTTATTGTTTGAACAAAATTTTTATTTTTTATTTTTTTATGATGTGGCATAAAAAAATACATACCATCCTAAATTTTTACCCTTCTACCACCAACCCTTATTTTTTAATAACGAAATTCTCCCGTCACAGTGTTAGTCACTGAACTCCTCCTCCGTCATCGTCCACAGAGCTCCATGCCTCTTCAACTTATATAACACATCCTCACACACTTACCATAAGTTATAGATATTTTTTTCTAATACTATAATCACTAGAAATACTTTATATGGCAAAACAACGTTTGCCGGGTCAGCTAGTTACATATAAAATATCAATGAAGATATTTGGTTAAGAAGAATAGGTACATTTATTTTATTTTAAGAATTCTGTTGTTGAGTTAAGAGATTTGGATGGCTCGTTACGAGTTCTTGAGAGCCAATTTAAGAGTTCTGTGTAGCTAGGCAAAATTAACAGTTAACGTATAATACGGTCACATTTTATTGAAATTGTCGTTTTATTATAATTATTTCAGTTTTTTTCACTGTTTACGTTATTCATACTTGCAATACATTTATTTTTTCACGCAACTACACTTAACATCACACATAGTTTTTGCACAGACAGCTATATACGGTTTTACGTGGTTGAGTGTCTGCCATTTTGCTGAAGCTCGTGGATACAGGTCAGTATAGAACAAACATTTACTGAGGTATATAACAAACACAGCCCTTCTAGTTTTAGAAACGAGTAATACTACAATAGAAATCTTTGTATTTGTCCAAGCATTTTTAAAATAACCAAAGATATCTTAGTAAAAATTACAATTTTTTTTGCAGTGTAGGTACACTGTGTCATGGCTAACCAGATGTCTCCGGAGCCTGTCCGTGCAATATCGTCTAATATTCTTCCTATAGAAATATAAAACAACGTGGCTTCGAGTGCAATAAGTACAATGTTTACATAAATAAATGCTTTGATATGTTAATGCACTACTTGTGACAAAGTTGTAACGCAAAAAGATGTAATCAAATTACGCAAATTGTAACTTTATTCGTAGGCACAGAATATGTAAGTATACAGACGCAAAATAGCATAGAAAAATTTTTTATGTAACCGAACTCGGCCACTCATTGACCACACGAAGCTATGGGACCGGGCCACGGTTCTAATAGGTTATTGCTAGGGGCAGTGATATTTCGCGAAAAGATTTCGAGACAAGATACAGTCCAAAGCACTGTAGGGTCGTCCAGCTTCTTTGATTGGCTAAAAATTGTTCTGGCCCGTGTTAACCGTTTACGCAGGAATCACGAAGGTTCAGTGTCGGAGTTACTTAGTCCTGAGTGGCTTGGTCAAAGACGGACACGGCACCAGCAGCCAATGGAGGTATAACAACAGCTGAGGTTTGTATATAGTATTGAAGTCTACTGTGTGCTCCGATTTTTACGCGAAAAGTCACTGGCCCTACGTATAGGCATACCAGCAGTATTCTATTGCTCATTGGCGGCGTGTCTATGTGAGAAGACATTTTCTTTCTTGACTGGCCAATCAGAATCATGCTACTCCGACACTGCGCGTCTGTGATTCGCGAGCAGACGCCCAACACGCGTGCGAGTTGGAATCATCCAACCGCGATACCGGTTCTGAACTATGGTGTTTTGTAGCACAACTAGTCGTGGAATCTTTCCGCGACAAACAGGTGTCCATAGCTATTGAACGTTATGGAACAGCCTCTATTTGTCGAGCTACCATCTGGCAAGTCTGTCTTCAGCTGCTGACTGGTGAATGACGTTGCGCCGTATTGTTGGTGTGTGGCGCTGGAGTTCGCGACACACGCCTCTGCTTCAACTGTGTATTTTCAAGTACTCAGTGGTCCGGGTTTGTCGTCAAAACCAAATGTAAACAAATTAAACATCTTTTTTGAACACGTGACCTTGACGACTATTTTGGGAATTCGTGTGCTAAATTTGGGGACATGCGTACAAGACGAATATCGGTCTATAGTATATTCGCGGTTTCTTCACACTTTTTTTAATCAAACCTTTGAAAAAACAGCCCATGTATGACGTGTGTGGTTGTTTACTAAATATTTTAAGTATCACAAGGGTTTTTTACTTCTGTTAACATAAAAGTGCCTTTTTTTTTTTTGACGAATTAAACTTTTCGCTACATTTTCTCTATAAATTATAATATTTCATTTATAACTTATATGAATTAGGGCAGAGAGAAAATTATCTAAGTTGGTAATGTCTAGTAGGAAATAGTTCTTATGTAAAATATTATTACACTGAGTGCGCATGAATACGGTGCGTTGGCTCTCTGGTGTAATTTTCTAAGCATTGTTTGCATGGGGCGGAGTAATATCCTGGAATTAGAACTTTAGCAGGGCTTCAGAAACGTTGGAAGTAACCGTAATTGGAGTATACCTCTTCTTTAGTATACGGGCAACACCATTAGCACCTCGAATGTCGGGGACATGTGCGGAAGACGCAAAATCGGTCTACATCTTCCTTAGCCAATGGAGAAAACAACTAGTACCACCAATGCTGGGAGGATGCACGGGATGCACAGACGACAAAACTCTGTCTACTTGTTAGTCAATGGTCAACACAATTTGTTCCTCAACTGTTGGGGATGTACTCAGAAAACGGAAAATTTGCCTACCTCGTATTTAACCTATGAGTAGAGACATGAAAAATTCGCGAGTTCAATGACCTGCAGGCTAGAATCTACAGTTTTATGTATGAATATGCCAATATCAACAGCGCATTGGTTGTCTGCTGTCACAGTGGAAGGCGATAATTGGACACCGTNTTATGTATGAATATGCCAATATCAACAGCGCATTGGTTGTCTGCTGTCACAGTGGAAGGCGATAATTGGACACCGTTCTCCAGGAAGTGCCAAACACCGTGCGAACCAATGTCTTAAGTTATATAAACGCACGCGTTTTTAATTCTAACTTGTTACAACATCAATTCGCAAAAAAAATAAATGGCGTGTGGGGAGTGCGCCCAGGGCAAGGCGACACCCTCCGAGTGACGGTCTTTCCAGCTGGGACCCGTAGGTGACCGTCATCCCCGGGCATGACAGAAATGAAACCCTAGAATGGAGCGGCGCTGGAATGCAAGGGCGGGGGAAACGGGAGTACCCCGAGAAAACCCGCCGGCAAGCGGCATCGTCCAGCACGATTCCCACATGCGAAAATCCGGGAGTGAACCCGCCGGGGATCCAACCCGGATCGCCGTGGTGGGAGGCGAGCGCCCTGGACACTACGCCACCGCTGCCCCGAATTCGCAAATTATTCAGGTCTCTACCTATGGGCAACATAACCAGTAGGTACCTCAAATACTGGGGACGGAAATTGGTCTACCTCTTCTTTATTTTATGTGGAAAACAACCAGTACCTCCTAAATGCGGAGTCAGGCGGGGTAATGCAAGCCACCACCTCGGAGTGAACAGAGTGTACTCCAGTGTCCGGCGAAGAGGCGCGAACGGACGGCGCGGACCCACGACGGCGCAGGGCGGGAGCCATGGGCCACGCACACGGCGGAGGAACCTGTTGCGACCAGGACGAGGCGCTCGTAAAAAAAGTCACGCTGCCGGCCCGGAGGGGGCCCACCGCGCAGCGGGTCGTCGAACTCCGCCGTGTCCACTCGCTCGGGTTCGATGAACCGCGGGAGATGCGNACGCTGCCGGCCCGGAGGGGGCCCACCGCGCAGCGGGTCGTCGAACTCCGCCGTGTCCACTCGCTCGGGTTCGATGAACCGCGGGAGATGCGCGCTACAGCTTCGGACTTCCTGGAAAAAAAAATGTCAGAAAGGGGGGAGATATTTCTGCCGCGTGGCCAAACTAGGACTAGGGCCTTCATCGCAGTCGTCGAAGACACCCGCAGAAATCACCTTTCCCGTCGACGGCGGGCTTGTTTACGATTGTCTTCCCGGGGAAGGACTCCGTTGATGGGCTGTTTCCGCACTTGTTCGCGTCTGCCCACAGAGCGACCCCGAGTATGGATACGCGACGACGGCAGGTGTCGCGAACGAGACTCCGTTTTGGTCTTCGTCCTCCTACCCCGGGTCGTGTCTCCCCGCGGAAGGACTCGGCTGACGGGCAGTTACGCACTTGTTCGCGTCGGCCCACGGCGTAATCCCCGAGTATGGCTCGGCGACGAGGGCGGGTGTCGCGACGACAACGCGCTCTTGTTGGTCTTTCCTCCCCCGGGTCATCGTGACGGCAAAGACGTTCCCGCGCTATCGGGAGGAGATCTTGGGCGCGGTTCCCATCCCCGCTGACTCCGAGCACGACTCTTCCGGGGGCATCTCCTCTGTTATTACTACCTCGCGAGGGAACGCCTGCCGTTTGATTTAGTGTGG
>NQII01004458.1:107592-125509 GCA_002778355.1 Clitarchus hookeri
CACACACACCCACACACCCACACACACACACACACACACACACACACACACACACACACTGCATTTAATACAGGCTTATATAATTGCGTTGTTTACATCCACCACTGCAATAATGCCAGCTCTATTATGGTCTCTCTGAACTTCTCACTCACGGCTGTCCTAATAGTTTTGGACATGAAAATTTCGCGTTTTAAACGACCCGTAGACTTGACTGCACGATTGTATGTATTTCCAAGCTTAAAATTTATTTTCATTGGCTCCTGCTTCAATGTGTAGGCCAGTTTACCTTAGACCAGATGGCACGGGATTAGGATCTAGTTTATTTGAAGGCTCGTTATTGGATCATAGTTCTTCTGGGTATGTCTAATAAACTGTGATACAACTGCAAACATAACAGATATGTACAAGCGTTTGAAGTCTAGCTTGTTTCAAAATGAATTCAAGAAAGTTTCCAGTTCCCACTAATAGTTAGAGCCATCTGTTTTTCCCGAAAGATTTCCGCACGTGCTATATGTCAATACCTTACGGGTGTACCAGCAGTATTATTTTACTTATTGGTGGCGTGTCTCTGAGAGAAGACATTTTCTTACTGGTTTGGCCAATCATATTTAGGTTACTCCGATACTGTACGTTTGTGATTCGCGGGCATACAAGGCGAAGGAACTGAATGTTAGTCGCCTCACAGTATGATTGCACAGGAACATAGTTCCGATGGCACATTATAATTTTTAAAGTCAGATGAAATAATTTAATTTACTTGCGTCCTTTAAAGAGGTACGATATTAACACAATGAATTTTCATCCCGCTTGAAAATATTTCTATTTGTTGTTTTCTTTCGGTGTAAAATTTATTAAGTATTGACTATCCACGACTTATCGAAGATATATAAAAGAGAAAACTCTTTGCAAAGGCAGCCAGCGAATATTTCTTTTTAATATATTATGCCAAGCGTAAATATATTCCCTGCGTGACAAGTCTTCACTATGGGCGATTAGCTAGTATTTAATCATTTTTAAAATCAACTTTCGAAGAATGTCACTGCCCCTGCGTGCATATATTTTAACGGACACACTGATTGGTAACCGCCCAGTAAAGTTGGTAACGACGGAAGGAAAGTAGTCACATGCTAAGCGTTGAATTAACAGCGGTAGGTAAGCATACGTGAATATGAAATTATTTCATTTGCTTTCTGTTCTTTATGTTTACCTATAATTAGGGCCAGTGACTTTTCAAGTAAAAATCAGAGCACGCAGTAGACTTCAATACTATATACACACCTCAGCTGTTGTTATACCTCCATTGGCTACTGGTGCCGTGTCCGTCTAAACCTACACTAAACCTTCGTGATTCGTGCGCAAACGGTTAACACGGGTCAGAACATTTGTTAGTCAATCAAAGGAGCTGGACGACCCTACAGTGCTTTGGACTGTATCTTGTCTCGAAATCTTTTCGCGAAATATCACTTCCCATGCTTATAATTGCAGGAATTAGTAAATTTGTAAAGTATTTACATTTCCAACAATTTCACAGTATCGCTTGACCGACGCATGAATAAAGTGATCGGGCCCACGGCAATGTTATTTTTACATATGATGGAAGAATAAAGAGTATGCGTTTAAGTAGGTCGTATGAAGGGTTATCAAAAGTGTTCACTTTACCGTGAACGGCCTAAAAAATAAACATCGCTTACCTACATACAGTGAAAGCGAAGGGGGGTCGTGATTCTGATCTTCCAAGTGCGCCCACAGGCGGAGTGATACAAGCTGCCACCTTGGAATGAACACAGAATAGGTAAGTATACAGATGTGCAAATAGCAGCTTTTACCGGGAACTCCAGCTGCACACGCCAGCACAATGACGTCACTGGCCAGCAACATGTCGGAACGCCGTTCTCCAATCAGCGCCTGATGACTTGCTCGCCAGCCGACAGAGAATCTTTCTCAGCACGCGGTAGCCAATCAGACACAAGGCCCTTTCCCAGAGCCTTGCATAGTCAATCAACGGATGGGTCGAAAGAACCACCAAGCCGTTTCACTTCTGTATAGCTTCCTATTCTGTTGTAGAAGGGTGTAGTACTTTATGGCTCCCGCCTACCTGGCGCTTGAACTGAGCACTCCAAAATGTCTAAAAACGGCTTTTTCAAAGAGTTGCATCGCAAAATATACGCCTCAGATACATGCGAAACTACTCAAGGGTCCTGCATTGAACCTTTATACAGGCTTTCCACCAATAAAATAATATATTCGCCGGTGAAAGTCCTATAGGTTCACACTGTGCGACGAGAACACTGCACTTCAGTTCAGAGCCTTGCGCTTAGTGGCGATGGTGCAATTGATTCACGAGTTAGTGTCGCTCTTATCTCTCCCGCACTTGTCGGACTCAAACGCGGAAAAAATCTCCAGGTAGGCGGGAGCCTTAATATGGAGTGAGTGAAGAGATTTGGGCGGCTCTTAACAGCGAGGTATTGATAGCCGATGAGAGTGGTTGAGGTGAGTATTGAGTGGCACCGGAATGAAGGGGCGAGAGAACGGGAGTTATAACCGTTTGATAGACAAGCCAGGACACAGAATAGGCGAGTATACAGAAACGAAATAGCGTGACGGTTCCTTTGTTGCGAGAGAACTCTGTCGCTCATTGGCCGCGCGAGGGTCTGGAAACGGGCCTCGAGTCTGATTGGCTAGTGATAGAGCCACCTGTTTTTCGCGAAAATATCCAATGTCTAGTCGTACTCCAAAACACACAAGTTCAGAACTGGTATCGTGGTTGGATGATTTTAACTCACACGCGTCCTTGGTGTCCGCCCGCGAATCACGGATGCACAGTATTGGAGTAACCTAGTTGTGATTGGTCAGTCAAGTAACACAATGCTTTCTCACAGAGACCCGCCGCCAATAAGCAAAGAGATACTACTGGCGTGCCTGCAGGTTACTGAAATCTAGCACGTGCGGAAATATTTTCGCGAAAAACAGGTGGACCTAGATATTGCACATTATGGAATACTTCCTACTGGTAGAGAATGGAAAAATTCGCGAGTTCATTGACATGCAGGGTAGAGTCTAAAAACCTGTGTACAATAACGTAGATAAACAATCATCATCGGTTGCTTGCTGTCACAGCGGAAGGCGATGGTTGGTCCTGCATTTCATAGCTTTTTTTTTTTTGGCTCTGGGTTCTTTAGGAAGTGTCAAAAAACCTGTGGACCAATTGGAATAGTAACCTGAACGTAAGAGTTTTTGAATACCAGTTTGGCCCTAAATGAATCCGCGAATCCACCATGTCTCCTCTACCTATTGGACCGGCTGCCGTCTTTCAAGTTGGTCTCCAAGAGATGACTGGTGAACGACGCTCCGCCAAATTGCTGGCCGGTGAGGCCACATTGTTGGAGCGTGTGTCTGGAGTCAGCAATACACGCCACCATTTCACATCTGTATTCTTAACTACTCTGTACTCTGGACGTCTTAAAGCCAATAACTAGAGACCGGAAAAATTCGCGAGTTCAATGACCTGCAGGCTAGACTCTAAAGTCTTATGTACAAATATGCGGATATTAAATGCACATTGGTTGTCTGCTGTCACAGTGGAAGGCGGCGATTGGATCAGCGTTCTCCAGGAGGTGTCAAACACCGTGTGCACCAATAGCTAAAGTTGTATCAACACGTGTGTTTTGAATTTTGAATTTTTCAGGTCCCTCCACAAATAACAAAACTGTAAGAATACGAACATCGAATTGCGTGTTACCTGGTTGAGGGAAATCCTAACCAATAGCTAGGGACACCCATATTTTGCGAAAAGATTCCCGCACATGATAGATTTCAATATCCTGCGGACATACAAGCTGTTTTGTTTTGCTTATTGGCGGCTTTTCTACGTGAGAAGACATTTTCCTTTTTGGCTGGTCAATCAGAATTAGGTTACTCCGATACTCTACGTCTGTGTTTCGCTGGCAGACACCTAAGACGCATGACACGTAAATCATCCGACCACAAAAGTGGATCTGAGTTCAAGTGTTATGAAGTACAACCGGTCACGAAATATTTCGCGAAAATCGGGTGTCGCTACCAATAGCCAATAAGGAAAACCAGTTGTTATGATTTTGATATTTTGTTGATATTTATCCTTAACGGGGCTATAGGGGCGTAACAAGTTATTGATAAGAGTTATGTAATGAACACTATATAAAAGACGTTTATTTAACCTTAATGTTGTATAATATTATTTCAATATAAATATGATTGCATATGAACGGGGGGAGGTATACAAATATACCAAAATATTAAATTATATTATTTTATAAAGATTTAACCAGCCTCGTTTTGAGTAAAGCCTAATTGGAGAGTCTCCACCTTGTTCATGATTCCGGAGGTTGATTAAGATGGCGCAAGTCGACGGCCGGACACACACATCTTCAGTGGTCTTCTCGTTCCAATGGACCGACGACAAAAGACACCCACGGACTACTCTGCCCTGTATCGTCTGCGTTGTCCCAGTTTACTGGCCGGTGGAGGCAGTTTCTGTGGTTTGCGATTTCATAACTAATTTCAGCGATTACGGCCCGTGTCCTGGGTAAATAAGTGAAGGTGTGATCAGGCAGGCCGCTCAGCTAAGGGCCTGACCACAANTCTGCGTTGTCTCCGTTTACTGGCCGGTGGAGGAGGTTTCTGTAGTTTGCTATTTCGTAACTAATTTCGGCGATTACGGCCCGTGTCCTGGGTAAATAAGTGAAGGTGTGATCAGGCAGGCCGCTCAGCTAAGGCCCTGACCACAACTCGTAACACAGCGATATGAGTACACGGTAGAATTCGAAGCTGTAAACANAACTCGTAACACAGCGATATGAGTACACGGTAGAATTCGAAGCTGTAAACACCCGACAGCAGTTTGTCTACTGCCATTGGTTGCTGTCTGCTTGAGAAGGCGTTTCCATATTTGACCGGGCCACTCAGAATTCGGCATCATCAGCACGTCTCCTGCGTGATTCGTGCGCAGACAGTTAAAAGGTGCCAGAAAGCAATTCAGCCAATCAAGATAGGTAAACGACGCTACAGTGTTCTGAAGTATAACTTGTTTTGAAATCTTTTCGCGAAATTTCACCGCCGCTAACACTTACCAACTAGCTACGCCTCTAGTACAGAAAGTATTGAGGAGTCTAGTTTGTTGTCAAATTAAGGAAAATTTCGCGAATTCATTTTAGAACAAGCTAGACTTTAAAAAACATGTGAGACTCTGTTATGTTTGCAATGGGGCCGGCACAGTTTATTAGACACGCCCAGGTGAACTTTGAGCCAATAAGAGGCCTGCAAATAAACAAGCACCGAATCCCGTGCCACTTGGTCCGTTCATTGACAAGTACATAGTACCGTAGAGTCTAGCCTGCAGGTCAATTAAAACGCGAAATTCCGCTGTGCCTACATTGTTCGTTTCCATGGAAAACTGACGTAACCCGGCCATTCAGCCACCTGTCGGCCAACTTGAAAACTTAGTTTCGACACATGAGATACTGGTAGTAGTTCATAACGTCACAGGCAGTCTGTTTCCTGATATATGGTCGAACCTTCACCTGCTCTAGTCAAGGTCGTGTCTTCCTTGACACTGTTTTGACAAGCCATCTGGCATCAATCAAAGCGTGGTCGTTGCAACACCCCATATAGAAAAAAAGAAGACAGAGGTTGCTTTCAACAGACATACTAATACGACTGTTATTTTTGAAAGTTGGAAAAGTCACGGATTCGACGACTTGGAGAATTGACGTAACAATTTTTTGAGCACACCAAAAAATCGTCATTTGTTTATCGGTTGCATGGGACAATGTACATATTTCCTCAGTTGACTGCAGATGATTTGGAGTTTGTAGCGATTTTAACACTGGCTTGAAATCCCCTAGGTGTGTCACTCTAGGGAAACCCGATTTTCGCGAAAAGATTTCACGACAAGTTGTATTTGATAACACTTTAGCTCAGATGCACTTTCGTGATTGGATGGTTTCCGTGTTACGCGTCTTAGGTGCCTGCGCGCGAATCACAGACGTACTGTGTTAAAGTTACCTAATTCTGATTGGCCAGTCAATTAGGTAAATGTCTTCACACAAAGACACGCTGCCAATCAGCAAATGAAAACTGCTGGCACACCCGTATAGTACTGAAGTCTAGCATGTGCGGAAATCTTTTCGGGAAATGCGGGTGTCCCTACAGTGCACCCATTAAAACACACGCAGATAGGGGCCGCGCGAAGCTTAGGAAACGGGCCTTGGATCTGATTGGTTATTGAATGTTATGGAATATTCCCTATTGGTCGTGCTGCCTTACAAGTTAGTTTCCAGGAGCTGATTGGTGAACGACGTTCCGCCGTATTACTGGCCGACAAGGCCATCTTGCTGTCGTGTGTGGCTCGAGTTCGCAACACGTGCCACCGTTTCACCTCTGTATTGTTACGTACTCTGCGACGGAATGAAGCACTCCGATGGAGCGGCCGCGGAGTACAAGGGGAGGGAAAACGAGAGTACCCCGAGAAAACCTACCGGCCAACAGCAACGTCCGCCACGTTTACCACGTGCAGGAATCCGCGGCGAGAGGCTGGCGAGCTAACCATTGGCCTACCATAGCTACGTAAAAATACACATAGTATTATATTTCTATCTTGGTTAATAGTTTTGGGACCTCCAAAATTCGCGTTATGATCTGGCAGCATGATGGACTTAATTGTGTACATATTTCAAACGTTGCAATTTTGGTTTATTGGCTTCTGAAAAAGCGAAATCCCGTTTTGCCTTTTGACCACGTTTGACGCGTTTAGACCATTGGTATAGGCTATTCATGGTAAAGTGAGCACTTTTGAAAGCTCTCTCATTTGGAATAATAGTCAATAAATATATTTAATTTTAGCCCTAGACGTTAACTTTTGAGTGAGGTGGAATATACACACTTTATTTATCAATTACGTCACAATGTTTATTCATAAAGGTAATTTCAAGGATAAAAAATTACTGAAATAAAAAAGGAACAAGGGCCTCAAAAGTGCTCACTTTATCGCGAACAGCCCATGCAAAGCTATCCGTGAGGTGTCCAAACATACTCTTGTCCAGTGACAAAAGCAATACAAACGCACGTGTATCTTCAAACAATAACACATATGTCCCTAGTAATAGTTTACTTGGCGCCTCGTGTTATGGAAGATTGCTGAATGAGGGAAAAAAATAGTACTGAAGAGTGACCCATTCGTCAAGACAAAACGGGTTTTATGTATCCTAAATACAGTGAAGTGGTCCTCTCTTGACTTAAAATATAAAAGTGATACACTAAATTTTTCAAAAATTAGTACCTATAAATTTTTAGTTTACATTTCTCTTTTTTGCTATTTTCCTTCGTTAACTGACTGATATGTATAGTAATTTTGTATCGTACACCGACTTGGGTGTTATTATTTTGGGAAACAATAATACAATTAATAAATTGAGGAAATTATTAGGGTTAAACAAGTAACGCCAGATGCAGCAGAAACAGAATGAATGGAATATTACGAACGTACGTGNCAACAGCGCTAATAAAGTTGGTCAATGGGAAGATAAAGCGGAAATACAGAACTACTACCAAATGCATTAATCGTGTTCAATATACGATGGATGGAGACATTTAACACAAAACTAGAAAACGTAAGAGAGGACTTGAAGGCGGGTGGGTATAAATCTTGGGAAAGGACTCGGTAAAAATTTCTCTAGCCCGTATCACAGAGTACTTAAGTATACAGCGGCGAAACAGCCGCTTATGCTGAGAACTCCAGCTTCACAACGTCAGCATAATGTCGTCGCTAGCCGGACACGTGCCTAAGCGCTGTTCGCCTTAACTCGTATGTGCCTCGTAAATTACTTGCCAGCAGGGGGCCGCGGTGGCTGAGCGGTCAACCTTCTCGCCTCCCACCAAGGCCTTGGCCCAAGTTAGAGGCCGGACTCCCGCCGCATCCCCCTGCCACGATGCCTCTGGTCGCCGGGGTTTGCTCGGGGATCTCCCGTTTTCCCCGCACTTTCATTCCGGCGCTGCTCCACACCCACATCAATCACCCTCATCGGCTCTCAAGACCTCGCTGTTAAGAGCCGCTCAAATCTTTTCACTGACTCGCATACTTGCCAGCAGGAAGCCCAACCAACAAGGGACCTTTCGCTTCAGACAGGAGGTCCGTTTCCAGAGCCACGCGCAGCCAATAAGAGAATAGGTACGCCCACATTGCAGAGTAGGTAAGCACACAGAGACGAAATGGCGTCACAGTTCCACCCCCCCCCCTTTTTTTTTTACGTGGCCAGCCAAAAGCCAGGCACGCAGTCTTTTTCTTTCCACCCTCTCTGCTATGCCCTTTCTCGATGATGCAAGGATAAAATGATTCCTTTAGTTTATCATTGCGTTATCTATTTTATAAGTTTCCTTCCTTTAGCTCTCTCGGGCCACACAACTTGAACTTTTTGTTTTTAATACTTTGCATACCATCACCCTTTGATTGCTCGTTGTTGTATATGATTGCAAACTATATTTTAATTTACTGCCAAGCTGCTCGGAGGGTGAGTGTGGCACTGTTGATTCTGCCATCCCCCGTGACTCTCCCAGCAACCTGGGGGTTGTTCTCTATATTCTATTGTATATATTTCTACTCTACTTTTCTAAGCCATTGTATAGGGGCTCTACAATATATTTATTATACCTGTACCCTTCTTTAGGCAGCAGCCTGGGGAAAAAAAAGGGGGAGGGTCTGTGGTCTCCTTTTCGATACCCCTCCCCCGCAAAAACCGCCATTCAGTCCGGATTATAGTTATTTAAATCTCATGTTTCATGTCTCTATTACCCTGGTTCATTGCGTAGGTTATTGTTCCTCTGTTGTTCATATTTAGAGCTAGTGATTTTTCGCGAAAAAAAATATTATTACGTGGTAAATNTAGGTTATTGTTCCTCTGTTGTTCATATTTAGAGCTAGTGATTTTTCGCGAAAAAAAATATTATTACGTGGTAAATTTCAACACTACAAGCACCCAAAAGCAGTTTTTCTATTTGGTCATCGGTTGCTGTCTGCTTGAGAAGGCGTTTTCATATTTGACAGCGCCATTCAGAATTCTGCAACATTGGCACGGCTCCTACGTAATTCGTATGCAGACAATCAACACCTGTCAAAAAGTAATTCAGTCATTCAAGCTAGGTAAACGAATAAAATATAACTTGCCTTGAAATCTTTCCGCATGCAAGTAGATCTTAGGAAGGTCGTTCAAAAAGTGCCCAGTTGACCGCGAACGGTCTTGGCGTTGTAAAAACACGCGATAGCCGGCGAGTGTGTAAACTAGGGTTGAGATGTTTATGGGCGTCAAGCAGCGCTGATTGGTGGGATCGAGCCGGCCTCGATAGAGACGTATACGCATATATCTGGTCGGCAACTAGCCGTCCCCCCAGGGCGGATGGATACACGAGGCATCGGCACCGCGGAGATGGCTACAGTTTTAATTGCGCGCCTCCTTGAGTTACTGCCGACAAGGGCATCATCTCCGATCTGACCGCCGAGCCGTTAACGGTTCTGCGTAGCTCATGGGCCAGTCCACGGAATACCTGCCGTACGGTCAGCTGAGCACTGCGTTGAGACCCGTTCATAGGGAGTGGTCATGCGAGAGCTCTGATCATATCACTCATACCTTTGAAAAATACTCAATGTATGACATGTTTAGTTCTTTCCTAAATGTGCCATGTATCACAAGCGTTTTACACTTACGTTGACACAAAACCCCACCATACTTATGGTTAAACTGAAATGTTATTTCTATTTTACCTATAACTAGGGTCAGTGACTTTTCGCGTAAAAATCGGAGCACACAGTAGACTTCAATACTACATACACACCTCAGCTGTTGTTATACCTCCATTGGCTGCTGGTGCCGTGTCCGTCTTTGACCAAGCCACTCAGGACCAAGTAACTCCAACACTGAACCTTCGTGATTCGTGCGCAAACGGTTAACACGAGCCAGGACATTGTTTAGCCAACCAAAGAAGCTGGACGACTCTACAGTGCTTTGGGCTGTATCTTGTCTCGAAATCTTTTCGCGAAATATCACTGCCCCTACCTACAACTTATAATATTTAGTTCGTAATTAACACGAATAAAAACAGTGGGAAAATAGGTATTTTGGTAATGTCTAGCAAGAAATAATTTTTATGCAAAATAATGCTAAACTGAGTGCCCACGAATGCTGTGCCGTGTCCCTCCGGTGCAATTTTCTACACTCACTTAAGCTTTGTTTGCACTAGGCGGAGGGATAACCTGGAAGCAGGATTTTAGCAGTGCTTCAGAAAAGTTGGAAGTTACCGTGAATTGACTATAGATGTAGGGTGGATTCCACTAGAGCATCGCTCTCGACTGTAGAAAGCAGAGTTCATTATAAAGTAATACGCACACAACTACATTTGTCAGAAAAGTACGATTTTATTTCCGTACTCTCTTATGAAATAATAAAGCACACATTTTGTAATACTGAAAATATTTTCATAGAATTTAATTTTCTAATTTAAATATACAACAATTAATAAATAAGACAATAAATTTCTAATAAAAATTTAAACCTATTTATATTTTCATGTTTCAGAAAGTAGATTTTTCACAGTAACCTTCGTCAATTATAGTAATCATAATAATTACTCTAGTTTTATATCATATAAAATTAGTATAGTTAATTCACGGTTACTTCCAACTTTTCTGAAGCCCTGCTTAAAATCTACTTCCAGGATATTCTTCCGCCTCATGAAAACTAAGCTTTACCAAGTATAGAAAATTACACTAAAGGGGCAACGCACCGCATTCTTGCGCGCTCAGTTATTTAATATTTTGTATAAGAAATATTTTTTACTAGCCATTACCAACATACCTATTTTCTCCCTGTATTTATTCACACTAATTGTAAATTAAATAGTATAATTTACATATAAAATACAAGTAAGATTTCAATTTAACAAAAATGATGTAATTTTTTGTTTGACAAAAGTATAAAACGCTTGTGATACTCGACATATTTAGTAAACAACGAAACACTTCACACATAAGGTGATTTCTCAAAGGCTTGTTTCAAAAAGTGTAAATGAACCGCGAATGGACGATGACAATGATGGCAAATATTTTAAATAATTACTTTCAGGCACATCTGTTTCAGTTATAACAATGATAACTTCCGTCCTCGATGTAACGATTTCAGCTTTTGGAGTTTTGTTTACCTTTTAGTTTCGTTCGAGCTGTATGTTTATTTATTTGTAGAAAAGTAACTATTTATTTATGTTACAAGCTCCTGCCCTCAGGTGTAGATAGATTTGTATAATCAGAATATAATCTCTAAATTTATATTTACATTATATTTTGGTTTGTTTCCTTTTTACGTTTTGACAGTTCTATTTCTCGTATTTGTTATCTGATAACTGAACTCAGATATCTTTGTCAATGTCAATGTTATTTGTATAGCTGTTTTTCTCTTTGCATTTTTACCTGGTTTTATCAAGCAGTTTTGGCCACGGGGAAAAGGTATTTATTACAGGATTGATTATATTATGACGTAGAAGGAAGTGACGTTTTTTTTTTTTAATTTCTCGTGTAATTAGCGTCATCACGTGGACCCCGGTGACTTATTACTCTCTCCTCAGACAACATGATGAGCGGATCAGAGTATGATTTTGTCTGCAAGATTTGCATGTAATTAAGATATTACCGCCCATCGCTAGAGTAGGCATGGTGTTAGAGAGGCACCAAGTTGTTTTAAATATGCGGGACATGAAAGAAGAGACCCGAGCCGGATTCTAATTGGTTTTGGAGTGTTTTCCAAGGGCTTCGGCAGCCATCTCCACCAACATGATAAGTAAGACCTACAGAGGCTGGGTAATGTGTGCAACTTCTTCTTACGTTTTGAGAGCTACAGACTTTTCGTCATTTTAATTTGCTTTGGAATATCTAAATTATATGTGTACTTGATGAGAGTAAATTTGGAAGATGTCAAATTTAATCTGAAATTGAACCTATGAGGCGGCGTTAAGTTGCCTCGAACAGTACCAGAAGCCAGTAGTGAGATTCTTATGTACAAAGCTTAGTAAGTGCTACAGCCATTTTAATGATTTAGTTATGAAAAAATCTAACGATCCATATCACTATTAACTGACGCAAATTATCTCTTTGCTATCTAATACATAAAGAAGCGATTTCGTATATAAATTACATTTAAAACTGATCATAACTTATTTCGACAGGTATTTTTCATGGTTTTCTATTGATTTGAAACAACAAATTGAAATTATTATTTTTCAGATAATTTATAAATGCCTATTTCACGTAAAAACTTTCAATTAACAAGCAACTATTTCTTTACTCTTACGTATTGTGTTATGCTCCACGTAAACGTTGAAGTAGTTACAATTCTTTATTCAGGGATTTGCATTTTTTTGTCTCATTATTATTTTTCATACAAATTGTATGAATTGTGTCGTGTGTTCTGCTATGCTAAGAAAAGGGTAAATGTGTTTTGCGGTTTTGTACTGGTGAAAGATATCCTTTACTACATCGCCATTGCCCCGGCGTTCACTTACCTGTGCTTTAAGGTAAATATTCTGGAATTTCTTAACCGAAAATTTGCTAATCGAAACCAATTTTCTCACGCCGCATAGATCAAAGGGACGCCGACTTGCGTGGCGTCATTGTCGTCTTTGAGAGACGCCACGCTCATAGAGAAAGTAAGAGACGCCACGCTCATAGAAAATGTAAGAGGCGTGTTAGGAATTTCATGCAATCATCACTCTTACACCCGAAAAACTTCGCACGTATTTTATACTATATGGTTTTATCTTTTATTAAAAGAAAACACGCATCATATTTATTTATGTAATTTTCACAAAAGCATTNTGGTTTTATCTTTTATTAAAAGAAAACACGCATCATATTTATTTATGTAATTTTCACAAAAGCATTTAAGTCTACACTTACACATAATTTGGCGCCCAAACGTCTCGGCCTAACTACATTGCAAGTAATGTCACCTCTTCATTGAAATTGATAAATTATTTAAAAAATATTTGCAGACATTATTATTAGATGTAGACTAAACTGCAAGATGTTGTATGCTTGCTTGTCTTCTGCCATTGGCCGGAAACTTCTGTGGGACGCTCTAACGACGCTTTCAGCCAGTGGCCACAGCTCAGCGGTTGAACCTCCAATCTACAGTGGCGGTAACACGCAGGTTAATGACGTCACGCTGTTGACAGTAGCCAATGAAAGTATGAATCGTTCTCAAATAGGAATAAGGCAGTAAAGTCTTGCATAGTACCATTTAATAACGCGAATTTTGCAGGTTTTTAATTATTAATAATTGTTTATTACATAATATTAGAGTTTTTGTTATGATGATCTTGCTTGCTGAATGTTTTGCGTTTGCAAACAGTGTTTTCNTTTATTACATAATATTAGAGTTTTTGTTATGATGATCTTGCTTGCTGAATGTTTTGCGTTTGCAAACAGTGTTTTCCGAAGCATTTAAACTGTAAATGCTCTTAAATTTTGATTTAAAAAAAACTCGTATTGATTGATTTTAAAAAATATTTAAATAAGTAAATTCCAGCAAATTATGTTCAGTGTTACATATGAAAGAATTAAGGATATATTTTGTAACTTAAATAGTATTTTTCTAACAGTTTTGGTACAGTGCATTGAAAGACACACTACATATACCTTAAAATATAGAGAAACGGGATCACAAAATATGATTTTTTTTCTACTAAACCTATTCCAATTGATAAAAACTAAATTTTTTAATATATTATATACAAGCAGTACATGACCATCACACGTAAAAATTACCGTTTGTATCGGACACACTGTAAAAAAATACGTACAAATCTTTTTGCGACTGTTTTGATTGTAGTAACCAAATCTTGTATCTGTTTTTCATAAATTATTTATTTATTTTTGTTTAATGATAAAAGTACGTTTTTGTACATTAAATAAAAAAATATCTCGGATCCCGTTCTGTTTACGGTGCATGCCAAAGAATATTTTAAGTCCTTTTAAAACGTTTTTTTTTTTTCACATTATAGTTTTTAGAACATGACTGAGCTTACTAAATGTTACGTTAACAAGTAACAAATTCATTAAATCATTCATATAATTGTTTAAGTAATCTTTTAGATGCAATACATGACTTCAGCACAAATAATTCCGCCGAGCTATTGTAACGACAATGCATGATTACCACTGTCATTAACACGAGGGACCGCGGTGGTGTAGTGGTTTAGACCACTCGCCTCCCTCAAAGGTGAACCGGGTTCGATTCCAGGCGGGGTNTTTATTACATAATATTAGAGTTTTTGTTATGATGATCTTGCTTGCTGAATGTTTTGCGTTTGCAAACAGTGTTTTTCGAAGCATTTAAACTGTAAATGCTCTTAAATTTTGATTTAAAAAAAACTCGTATTGATTGATTTTTAAAAATATTTAAATAAGTAAATTCCAGCAAATTATGTTCAGTGTTACATATGAAAGAATTAAGGATATATTTTGTAACTTAAATAGTATTTTTCTAACAGTTTTGGTACAGTGCATTGAAAGACACACTACATATACCTTAAAATATAGAGAAACGGGATCACAAAATAGGATTTTTTTTTTACTAAACCTATTCCAATTGATAAAAACTAAATTTTTTTAATATATTATATACAAGCAGTACATGACCATCACACGTAAAAATTACCGTTTGTATCGGACACACTGTAAAAAAATACGTACAAATCTTTTTGCGACTGTTTTGATTGTAGTAACCAAATCTTGTATCTGTTTTTCATAAATTATTTATTTATTTTTGTTTAATGATAAAAGTACGTTTTTGTACATTAAATAAAAAAATATCTCGGATCCCGTTCTGTTTACGGTGCATGCCAAAGAATATTTTAGGTCCTTTTAAAACGTTTTTTTTTTTTTTCACATTATAGTTTTTAGAACATGACTGAGCTTACTAAATGTTACGTTAACAAGTAACAAATTCATTAAATCATTCATATAATTGTTTAAGTAATCTTTTAGATGCAATACATGACTTCAGCACAAATAATACCGCCGAGCTATTGTAACGACAATGCATGATTACCATTGTCATTAACATGAGGGACCGCGGTGGTGTAGTGGTTTAGACCACTCGCCTCCCTCAAAGGTGAACCGGGTTCGATTCCAGGCGGGGTCGACCACGGATTTTTTTATTGTGGGGATCGTGTCGGACGATGCCGCTGGTCGGCNCCCGGATTTTTTTATTGTGGGGATCGTGTCGGACGATGCCGGGTTTTCTCGAGGAGCTCCCGTTTCCCCCGCCCTTTCATTCCGGCGCTGCTCCATAATCACCTCGCTTCACCCTCATCGGCTCTCAAGACCCCGACGTTAAGAGCCGCCCAAACCTCTTCACTCACTCATTGTAATTAACACATAGTACAAACAAACCAAATTTGCAGTGGTTCATATTAATTAAAACTTTCTTTGCGGTAACGTACATATTATGAGTTGCAGCTAAGAAAGTGTTTGTAGATTGCAGTTCACGAAATAACCATCGCCAAGATGACATTTAACCTCCTCACGCGAGTTGACTGCATTGCAAGAGTTTGTCTACAACACTGATTACAATTTATGAGAAGATTTCTCTTCATGCACAGTGAAGTCCTGCGAAACGGATCGAGTACGATACCAACACATAACTCTCTCGAGATGTACGTATCACTTTACAGAATTTATTGTCTTGCTTGTTCATGTTCGAGTCCCTTCTACAATTGACTTGGCGTTTCCATAAAACGTTACAGTAAGTCATGGATACATGTTGAGTGTTAAATTATGGGCGTGACTACAACCGACGTTAGACGTTGCGCCCACTCTAAACGTAATATTTATAGCGTTAAAAGTTGGCGAGCTTCTAATAATTATTTGCATTTAACTCCAACCAATCATGTTTTTAAGATAGCAGTTAAGCTACACAGCATACACATTCGCCAATAAATAGACTCACTATCATCGTACATTTTTTCTCTGTTGAGCTACACGAAATAAATTAATATAAAACACGAAAAGCGTTTAAAAATAATTTTCCGAAATAATGAAGTCTACGGCATTAACGGTTTTTATGAAAATAATTTATGGTAACAAACTTATATTGGTAAGTATTTTTATGGATTACCATCATAATTAAAATATTCCTCTCTACAAAAAAATATTCTCCTTTCATTTTTATTCCTGATAACGTCAATTGTAGATATGCCAGTATTCTTACCGTAACGTTTAGCATTTAACGTTTAGAATAAAGTCGATTGTAGATGAGTAGAGACTCTGATATTTCGTGGGTTCATTCGGCAAAAAGCTAGACTCCACAATACCTTGTGCATTCCAGCATTAGTTAGCTGTTCATTGGCTGTTGCTCAGTTTCAACCCATGAACAGTTCGTTAATGGTCAACAGTCTCACGGAACGTATCAAAAAACTCTGGTTCAATAGAAACAGAAACTCACATGTACAGTCAATTCACGGTTACTTCCATTTTTTTCTGAAGACCTGCGTAAGTTCTACTTTCAGGCTTTTCCTCCGCCTCATGTTAACGAAGCTTAATTAAGTCTAGAAAATTACACGAAGAGAACACCGCACCGCATTCGTGCGCGTTCAGTTTAATAATATTTTGCATGGGAACTATTACTTACTAGGCATTACCAACACACCTATATTCTCCCTAGTTTTATTCATATTAATGTTACATGAATACCTGAGGGGCGTATCTGAGTTCGTATTGATGGAGGTCGTAATAAAAATAAAAAACTAAATTCAATAATTATATTTATTCTTTATGCTACAAACAGTCAAACATCTGTTATTTACCAGACTGAGCGTCCTATTAACTCTTATTTTTCTTATTGAGAGCAATATTTAATTACTATCTCCACTTCAATTAAAGTCTTTATCGCAGTCTTTAGTCCTGCTAATGTCCCTTAAACTGCTCCAATTATTTCCACAAGTTTTAACTAAACTGTCTATTTTTATCGTCCCGAATGTCTTTTCACTCGCGCATCCAGTCCACAGTCCCGCAGATCAGTCCCACTCTTCACTGCACACAAGCTCGCCGACGCACTCTCGCAGATCGCTGCAGTCGTCCCTCGCCGCTCCGGAATCGCCCAGCTGTCGCTTAAGGTGGCACGAGACGCCAAGCTCCCGGCTCTTCATCATTCTCTTCTCAGAGGCCCGCGTGTGATATTCATACTTGAGGTAGGTGCCGTCTAGAACGTTCTCAGCAATCCAAGATGTTCTGGGAAAGGCAATGGTGATGCCGACGACGTTCCTGCGTGATAAATGGAGAACTATGAGCTAGGGTTATGGAGGCGCGAGCTGCGATAAGTTTATCGGCGTGTGCGGCGGCGTCCTTTATGATAGGCCGCTCGCTAGCATATAACTACTGTCCTTCGATCGCGCGGGATGCGTAGCAGCTAGCGCGTAACAATATATAATAACAATATATGGTGGAAGTTTTACTTGTCCTCAAATAAATCTGCCAAATTTCCAGGTCTCTGTATCTAGCTTCCACACAGAAAACCAATTTGGTAAACCGAACTGAAAATGTCTTGTAATAATACAAATACTAGTACTTTTACAAAGAAATTTGTTGTAATTCTGTTGCATTTGTACTTGTGAAAAAATATGATTTCTAGAACAGAAACATTCTTGAAATAATACTGACACTTGTAAAATGTACAAGTTTTAACTTGTAATAGCACTAAAAACTTTTTTGGCGGCTAGTTTCCAAAAACTTTTTTTTTATAAAATTACAAAAAAAAAAGTTGTATGCCGGCTTTTACGTCTATGGGCTAATCAGCTGTGGAAGCTACTGGAAGTTCCATCTCCGTCGACGTGGAGCCTCATC
>NQII01004458.1:130362-142817 GCA_002778355.1 Clitarchus hookeri
ATAACATCTGAGCGCTTCCGGGCTTCGGAGGGCACGTTAGATATTCGGTCCCGGTTGTTATCGATTGATAGCAGTCGTTAAGCCATTGCAGAGGTCCTTGGGCGGCCTGATAAACTCTGACACCAGAGGAAAAAAATATTTCGGTCACGTTCCCAGTCGTTGCAGAATTACGTTTTGTTGTTATTCCACAGGAACCCTACAGTTTCCCGCGATAAAAAGTATCATATGTCCTGTTACAGGACCTAAAGTACCTACGTACCAAATGTCGTCAAAATCCGTTCAACCGTTATGGAGCTGAGGGGTAACAAACATATACACACACACACACAGACTTTCGTATTTATAATTTTAGTAGGATAGGATGAGCAAGTTTTACGACTCGGCTAAGCTCTTTGCAAACCAATCACAAACGTTATGCTTTATAGTATCACACACACACACACACGCACACACCCACACGCACGCACACCCACACGCACGCACGCACACCCACACATACACACACTCTCTCACACACACACGCGCGCGCGCGCACACGCACACTAGGCCAGCATAACGTAGGCAACAATACTGTTACAGGATGCCTGGGGGGCGTATCTGAGTTCGTAAGGGATAGAGGTCTTAATAGAAATAAAATAACTAGCTATTAGTTACAGCATTATCATATCTCCACTATTACTCTTTTTATTTCCCAATGAGCGCAACATTTAATTTAAATTTTTACTGTAATTAGCGTCCTTATTAATGGTAATAGTAAATTAACTCATACTCATCATTAACACAATTTCAATCTGTCTATTGCCGTCATTTGTAGTGTCTTTCACTCACGCACCCAGTCTTCAGTGCTGATATTCGCTGTCGCAGATTTCCCTTCCGCTGGTCACTACCCTCGCCGCTCGTCATCTATCGCCGAAACTCGGCCACTCACACTTACCTCGCCGCTCGTCGGCCACTCATACATTCAACAACTCCCGGCCCGGAGGCCCGTCGCACAATTTATACTCTGCTGGCCTTGACCTGGAAAGTTCGATGCACCCCCAGTCACGCTTAGAGAAACTAGGGGCAGCAAACCACTGGTAAATTCTTCAGATAAATACAGAAACTCAATACGACCACGGTCAGCAGCGTGCGCCGCAAAAAGGATTATCGTATCGGCTCACTTAATAAAATAGATACGCGCTTCGCTCGCCTGTCACTCATATAATTCCATTGACTTGCCGCCGCCGCTACCATATACCAGCTCTGTCATTCACTTCCACTCGCTCGCGCGGGAAAAAGGCAGCAAGGCGCGTATTGATAATATTTCTCAACCCAGGTGTTCAAAAAATGCTAATGTCGTAATGTTACGGTAAACTCCGTAAAACTCTGTTAACTGAGGCGTCGTAAAATGACGCCGCCAGCACTCAAAGTGTTAAAAAATTTTCCAGTGCCACTGCACGTAAATACGGAAGGTTGCTCGCATTCCGCACACTGAGAGTGAACACCTGAAGCATCCTTCACTATGATTAACCCTATCAGAGCCACTTTAATGTAAGGTTTTTAGGTGTTTCAAACAGAAAATTTTATAATGCGTGCTGTACTTAAGTCGACACAACACTTGTTTCGTTTTCACAGCAAATTAGCTGTAGGCTATAAGTTCGGCTACGGTAATGTGAACCAATTATGACCTGGACCAGTGAGACAGTATGTGAATCATTTACCCACAGAGTAAGATTATTGGTCGTTGTTAGAGACAAGGAAATTTCCCACGTATTCATTTGGCAACACGATAGACTCCACAATCCATTGTACATTCCAGCCTCAGTTAGCAGTTCATCGGCGTTTGCTCCATTTTAACACCAGACCAGGCACCACGGGATTAGGTCGATTTTTTATTTCCTTTGCAGATTCGTTATTGACTTAAAGTCGTCGGGGGGCGTGGCTTACAAACTGTGGCCCAATAAAAGGAGACACTCGAATGTGCACGTGGTTGAAGTCTAACTTGTCCCGAAACGAATTCACGAAATTTCCGTGTCTCTGGTCGTTGTGCTTTGCAGTGAGCAGTGAGCAGTGCAGACCAAACATTTTGCTACATAAATGCATGACGTACACAACTGTGTGAGCTGGGTTCGAATGGGTTAGTTTACTGCCTGTCCCCGTCGCCTTGCCAGAGGGTAACGCGGATTCTGCGGCTCCAGCCGTCCAGCTTTATCGCCGGCTCTACCTGGAATCCAACAAGGGACCCGCCGCGGCGCGTGCGCCCTGTTGAAGCCTCANGTCCAGCTTTATCGCCGGCTCTACCTGGAATCCAACAAGGGACCCGCCGCGGCGCGTGCGCCCTGTTGAAGCCTCATCTCCTCTCCTCTCCTCGGCGACGTTTCCTGGAACCTCTCTGTGACGTCACGGCGCTCGTTTTTCCGCCTCGACGGAACAGCCTTCTCCCCGGCAGTAAAACGCGTCAGCAAGGCGCATAAACGTCGACATTCATCATCGGCGGCGATGGTGCGAGTTCTCTTGCAGCTGGCTGGAGTTAAGGCTCGACTTCACCGTGCTTGCAGAAAATTTGTCGTTTTTGCGTCATAACTTCGGATCCATGGTAATCAGTGACAATGTACGATTATAGAAATTTTACACATTTTACGAGTTGTTTAATGTTTTTGCGCATAATTTCAATTGTGTGTTATCTGCTTGTTAAAAGTCAGGAATATATTTATATCTCATCAATAAGTTCCTAACATTTTGCAAGCAGGAAATAACACACAGTGCAAATTAGATACAATTTAAACAACTTGTAAATTGTAAATTTTCTATAATCGAACATTCCCAATAATAGCTCTGAAACTGAAATTACAACACGAATACGACGAATTTCTGCTCAATAGGTGAAGCCGAGCTTTAGCGGCTTCCCTAGAAGTGTAGTTAGAGACATCCGATTTTAGCAAAAAAAAAAAAAAAAAANTAGCACGGTTTGCAAAAAAAAAAAAAAAAAAAATGCCATGACCTGTTGTACTTCATAACAGTTTAGGTCAGATCCACTTTTGTGGTTGGATGATTTACGCGTTACGCGTTACGCGTCTTAAGTGTCTGCCTGCGAATCACAGACGTAGAGTATAGGAGTAACCCAATTCTGATTGGCCAGTCGAGTAGGAAAACGTCTTCTAACATAGGCAAGCCGTCAATAAGCAAAAGGCATAGGCTGAATTACCCGTAGGGTATTGAAATATTTGAACGTAAAAATGTTTTCGGGACGTAAATAAAAGTAGATATTTAATAGCGAATTTATAAATTTCGTTACTGAAACATAAATGCGATCGTTGAAAAATGCCAATGTCAGCAAAATTCGCTGAAAGTAGCCCTCTGTTTACACGATATACATTCTTCTGTAAAACAGTGTTTTAAACTAAAGCAATATTGCTGTGTCTTTTGTGAACATATGTTTTGCTTTTTATACTTCTGTCTACATAAAAGTACCTTATTTTGGTTTAATTACACTTTAACTTATATTTTAGCTATAAATCNTAATGTTTTTGCGCATAATTTCAATTGTGTGTTATCTGCTTGTTAAAAGTCAGGAATATATTTATATCTCATCAAGTTCCTAACATTTTGCAAGCAGGAAATAACACACAGTGCAAATTAGATACAATTTAAACAACTTGTAAATTGCAAATTTTCTATAATCGAACATTCCCAATAATAGCTCTGAAACTGAAATTACAACACGAATACGACGAATTTCTGCACAATAGGTGAAGCCGAGCTTTAGCGGCTTCCCTAGAAGTGTAGTTAGAGACATCCGATTTTAGCAAAAAAAAAAAAAAAAAAANGATGATTTACGCGTTACGCGTTACGCGTCTTAAGTGTCTGCCTGCGAATCACAGACGTAGAGTATAGGAGTAACCCAATTCTGATTGGCCAGTCGAGTAGGAAAACGTCTTCTAACATAGGCAAGCCGTCAATAAGCAAAAGGCATAGGCTGAATTACCCGTAGGGTATTGAAATATTTGAACGTAAAAATGTTTTCGGGACGTAAATAAAAGTAGATATTTAATAGCGAATTTATAAATTTCGTTACTGAAACATAAATGCGATCGTTGAAAAATGCCAATGTCAGCAAAATTCGCTGAAAGTAGCCCTCTGTTTACACGATATACATTCTTCTGTAAAACAGTGTTTTAAACTAAAGCAATATTACTGTGTCTTTTGTGAACATATGTTTTGTTTTTTATACTTCTGTCTACATAAAAGTACCTTATTTTGGTTTAATTACACTTTAACTTATATTTTAGCTATAAATCNTTTTTATACTTCTGTCTACATAAAAGTACCTTATTTTGGTTTAATTACACTTTAACTTATATTTTAGCTATAAATCATAATATTTAATTTATAATTAATGGGAATAAAACTAGAGAGAATGTAGGTGGGTTGGTAATACCTAGTAAAAAATAGTTCTCATTTAGAAAATTATTAGAGTGAGTGCGCACGAATACGATGCGTTGTCCATTTGGTGCATTCGTCCATACTCGGTTAACCTTCGTTTGCACGAGGTGGTTGAATATTCTGGAAGTAAAACTTTAGCAAGGCTTCAGAAAAGTTGGAAATAACCTTGAATTAACTATAAAAAAAATCTACTCCGTGTCCGTAACATACCTGCAAAACCAACACGGGATCCCGAAATAACGAATTTGTGGGGTATGGGCTGTTCACGGTAAAGTGAACACTTTTGAGGCCCTAATTACTTTTTTCCTATCATCGGTTTTTTTTATTCTCCGACCAGTTTATTACATAAAGTATTACCATTTAAGTAATGAACCCAGTGTATATGTGTCACCGGGCTCGAAAGTTAACGTCTAAGGCTACAATAAAATAATATTTATTGGCTATTATTCCGAACGAGATGGCTTTAAGAAGTGCTCACTTTACCGTGAATAGACTGTGCGCAAGATACTAATACTTTGGGCTCATGTGCATTGAGGATCGCGGCGTTCTCGTCGGGGCAGTGGTGGAGAAAGCGAAAGACGCCACGTGATTGTTCGCGACCTTGAAGCGCAGGAAGAAGAGAGTCGGGCAGGAACACACAGCTGTCCGCGGTTTGCCATCTCTTTGATATATGGCCGTGACGTGCTTAAGGCCTCTCCGCACGCCGGTCCAGAGCGCAGCTTCCCTATAGCCGCCGCGCCGCATGCAGGACAGTCACTGGATATCGAACATCTTGCTTAAGATCTGAGGCTTGAGGTTGGAGTTGGCGAAATAAGCTACTATTTCAGCGCAGTACTCTGAAGTATTCTGCGACTACGTCAGCNAGGCTTGAGGTTGGAGTTGGCGAAATAAGCTACTATTTCAGCGCAGTACTCTGAAGTATTCTGCGACTACGTCAGCCATTCCTTCAAGGAATTCAAACTTCGTTTTATTACGGTTAACTCATCACGAATCTGTTAAAATCAAACGACTTTTAACCCTTTCACACACATTTTAATTTACCGTTTTAGGTGTTGCAAACAACATTTTTTTTTTTTTATGTTGCGTGCTGTACTCAAGTCGACACAACACTTGTTTCGTTGTTACGCCCATTGACCTGTTGGCAATATGTTCGGCTGCATTTATATGAACCAATTACGACTAATACCAGTGAGACGGTTTGCGAATCATTTACCCACAGGTAAGATCATTGGTCATTGAGCTTCGCAGTGTGCAGTACAGACCAAAAATTACCTACACGTGCGTATTGTACACAATTGTATACACTGAGTCTGAATGGGTTAATATTACGTCGCCACCCCTCAAAATGTTAAGGGCGGCAAATACTTATTTACTAATATATTTTTTTAAGCATATTACACAATTTTTTTTTGGTTCAAGAAATATTAGTCTGAGAAAGAATGAAAACTGCGGAAATTTACTTTCCGAGAACGAATGAATGGAACCGTAAGAATTTTAAATTGATACACTATTTCGTACAAATCTGAAAATCGACCAAAGTCAATAACGTTTAGCGAGCGCTCAAAATAATCTTCAGCGCCATCAGAATGACATGAAGAACATTTTCGTGCACATTCGTTATGTTGTTCGTCCGTATTTCAATTTAAGCGTATTAGATAAATTTCGAAGTCAAAATAGTCGGAAGTTAAACCCTTACCGCTGATAAACCAAATGTCGGTTTTAAAATAAGTTGTTGACATNCGAAGTCAAAATAGTCGGAAGTTAAACCCTTACCGCTGATAAACCAAATGTCGGTTTTAAAATAAGTTGTTGACATGCTATTTCTTATGACTTCAATAAATACTTTATCTGAAATCATACTTTGCGTTGAAATAACTTTTTGAAATTTTTACATATTAAGATTTTAAATTAAAATTTTTATGAATACGTTAAAACTTGATGAGTATCATTTTGCAAATGATTTGATAATTTTGCCAATTATTTATTGATGTCATGAAACCATTAAAAAATCCTCAAAATTCAGAAGAAAAAATACATCGTTGGCTTTTAGACAGCCCGCAAGGAATCACACCGGCAGAGTGTCCTGAAGTGACTTCAGGAAAATATGTAAACCCGGTTTCACGAAAGTCGATAGAGATATAGAACTCGGGTCCTGCCCGTGTAAGTCCAGTGTGTTACCACTTTAAATAGACACTTATTTTAACGAATTTCTACTCTTACAATTTTTCGTAACATTTCCCAAGGTATGGTGACTAACAGAGGCTCAAACTTAAATCAATACCTTACGCTGGATTCGAACCAAAACACCGTCGCGCTGGAAGCCAGCACGCAACCAACTTCGCTACCTTGCTAGTGCGAGTGATGGAGGGACTTTTAATTTTCTGAAAAGGGAAAATAATTTTCAGTCGCTATCTTTTAAAGCGATCTAGTAAAAACGAAGACGGAGGAACTTAGTTTGCCTAGATCGTTTTACTATTACTAATAAGTAAATTAACCATGACTCGTTCAAGTATAATACAACAGTTATAAATAACTTTCGGAAAAAATCTAAACCCATATTTAAATTAATTTTTACTAATTTACTAAATCACTTTCGTCAATGGCTTCAATGATTTCTGGAAATTAGTTATATTTACAACGTCTTATTAAACGTGTAATATTTGGTTTAGCACATTTTAAATTTCTTTTATTTAAATTTTATATATGCTTTTAGCAAGGCTTAGCGTAGCAAACTATATGTNTTTAGCACATTTTAAATTTCTTTTATTTAAATTTTATATATGCTTTTAGCAAGGCTTAGCGTAGCAAACTATATGTTTTTAATTTTAAAAATCCTTTAAACTTCCAAAATTATTTTGTAGGACTGCAAAAAAATTTCTTGTAAAAAGTACAATAAATGTGTTAATTTTTTATCACAAATTAGAGGCTTTTAATTGAACTTTGGTTGATAAAATGTAAAAATAAAACTACTGTTTTTTTTGCTTGCAAAAGCAACTATTACAAACAAATAAGAAAGATGACAAAAACCATTAGGAATATGTTGACAAANTTTAGCACATTTTAAATTTCTTTTATTTAAATTTTATATATGCTTTTAGCAAGGCTTAGCGTAGCAAACTATATGGTTTTAATTTTAAAAATCCTTTAAACTTCCAAAATTATTTTGTAGGACTGCAAAAAAATTTCTTGTAAAAAGTACAATAAATGTGTTAATTTTTTATCACAAATTAGAGGCTTTTAATTGAACTTTGGTTGATAAAATGTAAAAATAAAACTACTGTTTTTTTTTGCTTGCAAAAGCAACTATTACAAACAAATAAGAAAGATGACAAAAACCATTAGGAATATGTTGACAAAAAACATAGGGAACATCTCGCCAGAAGGTATCGCCACTGGAACCAGCACCCACTATCCTAAACTTCGAGGACCTTAACCGTGCTACCATTTTGTATTATGAGTCGACCTCTGTTAATAGTAAAATAAGATAATATATTTTACTGGACAAGAAGAAAATATGTCACGACTAGGGAAGAAATGAGTTAAGCTATTAAAAGAATCACTAAATTTCTTCGGAAAGGCATAAAGTTTGCAGGCGAACAACAAATTCGCAGAAGTGCAGTTTTATAATTGAAGAAAATATTGTTTTGTGAATATTTACGTTTGGGATAACATTTATTGGCATGACATAATAAACCTATAAATTATTATTACAGTCCGTTCGATTGATTAAAACGTTATTGAAAAGGGAAAGTAAGATAAAAAACAATACAAGTTTCTACGCGCGAAAGAAAGCTTAAAGGGAAAATTTTCCCCCACTCCGGCATAAAAGTTGTAGCATTTAATAGTACATCATTCGGAAATAAATTTAGTTGTTTTAAGCAGCATTCTTATCAGATAATGTAATAATTTGGAACTTTGTCTTCGTAATTTGTAGCAATTCGTGGTTAGTACAAACACTTTTTCTATGTATTTTAACAAAATACGTCTCTCGTAACGTTACCAAGAAGACATTTTACGCGCGATATTACGGACCTAATGTATAACATCTATTTGTCATTGAAGTGACTGAGGGAATTTATTGCAAGTGTAAGTATGTCACTGTACTGTAAATTTTTAATTTTCCTGAGAATTTTTTTGTAATATTAAATTTATTGATCAAGCTTTTTAATCTAAGAAAAATTTTAGATGTTAAATTTGACACAACGAAAATATAAACCCAAACTCAAAAGCAAACCATTATTTTCAACGCCAAATGTCGAACATGAAATGTCGAAAATGTAACGACGAAATGTTGGACTCAGGCAAGGAGCAAAATAGCTATCTCCAAGGTGACGAACTTCATGACGTAACAACCTTTGAAACCGATACTGACCGCGGAGTGCCCTGTGCAGAGAAAGTGAGAACAAGCTGTTACAGAAATACATTTTTCCGTCGAGTTTTGTTCTTTGTGAATTTGAATATTTAGTCTATTCACGGTTACTTCCAACTTTTCTGAAGCCATGCCAAAGCTCTACTTTTCAGTCTATCTCTCCGCATCATGCAAATAAAGCATACCTAAGTATAGAAAATTACACAAAATGGACAACGCACCGTATTTTTGGGCACACAATTTAATTATATTTAGCATGAGAATTGTTTCTGTATAAGCAATACCAACACTTACATTATTCAAGTTAATTATAAATCAACTTTTGTAATTCATAGATAAAATATATGTAAAAGTACAATTTTAAGAAAAAATAAAGCAAATATTGGTTAAAACATCTTTAAGTGCTTCTGATACATAACATAATTAGAAAAAATCAAGTATGTTATACGTAAGGTGATTTTTGAAAGCTTTGCTTCAAAATGTGTGACGATACCGCATTAGTAGGAAATAGCATACGGGCACAGGATCAAGGATCGGGTTTCAAGGATTCGACTGGCGCCATCTTGTTTCCGGAAGTCATCTTGTTTCCGACCACCACATTGTTTCTAACCGCCAGAAAAAAAAATCGCCGCCAAAAAAAAGGTTAGGAGCTGGAAACAAGATGGCGTCCAGAAACAAGATGGCTGTGGTCAAATCCCTGAATCCCAAGCCTTGTTCTTGTACCTTTATGCCGTATTACATACTACTTACCCTGAACAGACTAGAGATGCAAATTACATCCNGGTAGGAGCTGGAAACAAGATGGCGTCCAGAAACAAGATGGCTGTGGTCAAATCCCTGAATACCAAGCCTTGTTCTTGTACCTTTATGCCGTATTACATACTACTTACCCTGAACAGACTAGAGATGCAAATTACATCCCGCGATATACTATCCATCTGCTACCACTGCAAATTTTTAACAGCCTAGTCCCAGGAGTCTATCCCACCTGATCTGGGTCGTCGAACCAGCAGAGGCACCAAAGTAAAATACTTACCAACACACCATTTATTCAAAGTCGTAAACCTCAGCAGTGTTGTACCAAATAATAGGTAAGTGTAACGAAAGTGAAATAACGTGGAGATTATTTTGACGATGGCGTAGACGTACCCATTCGCTGATTGGCTGCGCGAGGCTCTGGGGACGGGCCTTGTGTCTGATTGGCTGCTGCGTATGTGAACGATTCCTTGTTGGCTGGTAAGTAAGTAAGCAGGCGCTGTTTGGCAAACGATGTTCCCGTATGTCGCTGTTCAGTGACACCGTTTTGGCTGGCGTGTGCGACCGGAGTTCGCGTTAGATGCGGCTATTTCACAACTCTGCCGAAGAAATATTACGTTGCCTGAATTTAACATACAGTCTATTCGCGGTTTCTTCACACTTTTTGAATCAAACATTTGAAAAATCACCCCATGTATAACGTGTTTAGTTATTTCCTAAATATGCCCTGTATCACATGTTTTATACCTCTGCCAACACATAAGTAGGTATCTTATTTTACGTTAAATCATATTTAATTAATAATAAATATAAATAAAAACCGTGAGAAAGCACGAGTGTTGGTAGCGCTTGGGAAGAAATAGTTCTCATGCAAAATATTATTACAACTGAGTGCGCACGAATTCCGTGCGCTGTCCCTTTGGTGTAATTTTCTGGACTTAGTTAAGCTTAGTTTGCACGGTGCGGAGGAATATCCTAAAAGGAGAACTTTAGAAAGGCTTCAGAAAAGTTTGAAGTAACCGTGAATGGATTATAGTTGTAAGGAGTTTGCCGTAAAACATGTGCAATATTTGAAGACACTGGTAACAAAAAATTACTTTGCGAGCAGTGTTCATGAGGTTCTCTGCAACGTAGTATTGTGTCAGCAACAGTGAAAAAGTTGAAATCACTCAAACAAACGGGATGGTTTGTATGTCATTCTGTGTAGGAAATAATGTTTAATTACGACTTTTCCAACTCAGCATTATATTCGCAGAGAGCCGGCCAGTGATGAACGTTGTTCAGTGTAGTAAGCATGTCCGGTGTTGTGTGAGCCAATGGGATGGTTGTACATGAGAATACAGAGATTTATAGAACTGAAGGTCATGCAGTTGTAAATATAGGTGACCATAACTTCAAGCTTGTCTTAATTTTCTGTAACTGTGTACCACACCTGAAGTATTAAGTATTCTGTGGTCGCGCTGTGTCCCGTAGAGGTTTTGGAGGAGTGAAGTACTGCCTACAATTGCTTGCGCTCTCCCAACCTGAGCCCTAAGAAAAGGATACGCTGATTGGTGCACGTGACCCTATGACGTCATGGCGCTGTCCCAGACTTCCGTGTCCTAAGTCACCCTGTGTCCCAAGTCAAAGTATTCCGAAAACTGAACTTTCGTCTCAAGTTGTGTCCTAAGATGATAGTACAACAAGAAGACCTCAACTACTTTCGCGCGAATTCATGGGAATGTTTAAGCTGTAAATTTTAACAACGGACGTGCAAGGTGGGTACTCTCAACACAAACGTGACGAAATGCTAATAAGTGCCGGCTGCGTTCGGTCTGAGCTATTTCATACGAAGGATGGAAATTTTAAACACGTAAAGCTGAAGAAAATTCTTGGATTTCAGCTGGCGAGATTGTCTGAAATAAAACTGTTACCCTATACAGATAAATAAAAATTCAAATCATACATCTCGCGAACAATAAATAATCAACATTTCAGCAATATCAAAATCTCCGCGCTGCAACAAATACTGTGCCGATTTTACTGCGATCTAGTATCAGATTCTGAAAGCTCAGTTTCGGACACGGCATTTGTAGAACCCATTCGTCCTGCGTCAAAGTGAGGTCACTCGACGTCGAGATTGAGACCCGTCCACGTCCACAGGAACGGCCAATTGTGCGCGGGCTTAAAAACCCTTAAGCAGAGTGTTTTGTGATGGTCAAAGAGTTAAAGTACACTAGCGAGGTACGTTTTGGAACGCGGCCCTGGTTGCAGGGGAAACTGGACGGGACCCAGCTCTGTTGTTTATGCCGATGTTGTCATGCTCCAAGTTTGCGCTCGTTGGTGTCTGGAACTGGACCCAGAAACCCCAGGCAAGGCGCCAGGAAACATAGTTAACTGGGCTGCTGCAGCCGATGGGGGTTCTCTTCGGACTCAAATATAAAGTGTTCGGTGGCTACGTTCGCTCGTGTGGCGACGATGCCAGATCCCTGGCGAGACACTTTTACTAAGTAGTTCGAAGCTCCTCTAATCAGAATATTCCAACATTTTTTTTCAGCCTATAGTCGACGAAAACTAGTAGAGTGAATATGGGGTAGAGTGCACATGAGGACTGTTGAGTGCTTACAAGACGTCGCGTACTTTAAAAATGCAATTTCAGAGTACTCCAAAATGGCTTGAAAATTCTTTTTCAAGGCGCTGGATCTCAAAATATACGCACGAGATACAAACAAAACCACCCGAGGGCCCTGCATTGAACCTTCCTACAGACTCCCCACCAATTCAATCACAGGATCGTCGCTAAAAATCACATAGGTTACACGCAGCACGTCAGTTCAGCTCAGCGCGCATTTGATACGCGTGGCAATGTCGCCCTTATCGCTCTCGAGTTTCTCTGCCTCAAACGCGAAAAAAAAAAAAAAAAAAAAAC
>NQII01004458.1:143087-174696 GCA_002778355.1 Clitarchus hookeri
CCCCCCCACGTTGCCTCGTTGCACACCAACGACATTCATGACAGGGCACTGTGCGGAGCAAGGCGCCAGTGCCCTGTCTCGTGGCTGATCGGGTCTGTGGAATCCTCCACACCTCTCTGACGTGAATGGCTAATGCCGATATCATCGAGCACGCAGAACGTTGTTCACTGGTCGCAATACAAGTGTTCTAAATATTAACAAGCGTACTTTAGCTAAGCGAGGTGTTGTACTGGGAACTAGAGCCTCGAGTCTTTCACGACTTGATCTGGCAGTGTTTGTTACTTCTTACACTTACATGTAGGGCCAGTGACTTATCGCGTAAAAATCGGAGCGCACAGTAGACTTCAATACTATATACACACCTCAGCTGTTGTCATACCTCCATTGGCTGCTGGTGCCGTGTCCGTCTTTGACCAAGCCACTCGGGACTAAGTAACTCCGACACTGGAACCTTCGAGATTCGTGCGCAAACGGTTAACACGGGCCAGAATATTTTTTAGCCAGTCAAATAAGCTGGACGACCCTACAGTGCTTTGGACTGTATCTTGTCTCGAAAAATCTTTTCGCGAAATATCATTGCCCCTACTTATATGTGTTTAACACCTTAACATACTATCCCGAGAATACTCTGGCAAGTCTGACATGTTGCAGAATAAGTGAAATCTGTACGGTGCTATGCAATGCAAGAATATAGCACCACTACAGAAAGCGCCTTTTCCTGGGCAATGCTATTGGTTGCTGCTGACACACCAGCTATTTTGTAATTGGCTGCTTACTGTACCATCGATCTGCTGAAAACCTTACCATAGTCAGGGCCACCTGTTTTTCAGGAAAAGATTTCCACGTAAGCTGGAATTCAATATCATACGTGCACTCTTGCAACTTTCCTTTCGTCATCGGCCGCGTATGTCTGCGAGAAGACATTCTCTACCTGACTGCGCCAATCAGAATTACGCTACTCCGACAGCGAGCGTCCGTGATTCGCAGACACATACTTAAGACACGTGATAGCCGAAACCATCCAATCACGAAAGTGCGTCTGAATTTAAAGTGTTTTGCAGTTCAACTAGTCGTGGAATCTTTCAGCTAAAAGTGCGTGCTCCTAACCATAGGTTATAAAGTGTTAGTTTTTATAAGAAATCAGTGTAAATCACTTTTCACTCCACAGATTTCCTCTATTGCAACACCTGAACCGAAAAATTTATGTGTACGTTAAGTGGTTAAAAAATAATGCAAAATAAATAGCTACACTCTTCACAAATTGTTTGCCAAACACTTTTTATTCAATATTTGCACATGGAACTACTTCCCCTCGGGCATTAGCAACTTGAATACGTGCATTACAGTCAGTGTGCCCGTTAAAGTTTTGCAGCTAGGGGCAGTGACATTTTTCAAAAGTTGATTTGAAATGTGATTAATTAACCGTGAGCAGCCTATAATTAGGGACACCCGAATTTCGTGAAAAAATTTCCGCACATGATATATTTCAATACCCTACGGACGTACGAGCAGTTTTCTTTTGCTTATTGGTTGGCGTGTCTACGTGAGAAGACATTTTCCTACTTGACTGGCCAATCAGAATTTGGTTACTCCGATACTCCACGTCTGTGATTCGCGGGCAGAAACCCAAGACGCTTAATACGTAAATCATCCAACCACAAAATTAGATCTGAGCTTAAGCGTTACGAAGTACAAATGTTTGCGAGATATTCTCGCGAAAATCGGATGTCCCTGCTTTATAACACCAGCCACGCAGAATATTGTTCACTAGTTGCGGGAATAACTTTCGACTCAAGTACAGCGCTGATCAAGATCTTACATGACTGCAAAACTTAAGCTCTTAAATGAATTCAGGACCAAACTGATGGATTGTTCGCTCCACCTGCCTGGGCTGACAACAGGACGATAATCGGTCCACTTTCTCAAACACACTTTTATTTTCGAGCAATTTGTTTTTTTAGAGCGAGAACCTCTACTCAGTTAGTAAAAGCGCTGACTTTGGATCTCTATACGGGTTCGGATGCCGATCAAGGTGGAAGTAGAGTGACTTCAATTGGAGCACTGCACCAGACTGTACAACATTCAGATCTCACTAAACAAAACTAGTACACACACTACCCAAATTTTCAGATAAGTGCGATTTATGTTATGTTGCATATGAAAGAAGAATGCCTATATTTTCTAACACTATAAAATATTTAGCTGGAATTCACTTATTTTAATCAGTAAATACTAATTAATCATAGCTTCTTTTAATCAAAATTTAAGCCTATTTCCCCTCCGAATGCTTCAAAAATCTCATTTTGCAATAAAACCTTCAAATCAGAGATGGTTGTAAGTAATAAAATTAGTAATAATAATTACAACTATTTCTAATTATTGATTTCATGCACATCCATTTCAGCGACGAAAGTTGTCATTTTTAAAACTTCTTACTTTAAAATGTATAAAGCAGTATTGCCTGTAAAACATGGTGGTATTGACTGCGTAACATTTTTTCGCCCATGACTTACTTGAAATGCTCATGTTACGTTGACGTCTTATCATATGTAAACTCGTGAACACAATCATTGTATAATTATGACATTAATTATCCCATTGCAATTTTTTTTTTTTTAACTTTCATGGAATAGCAATTTTTTTCCGGCAATACTAAAAATTCGGTGCATGCGATGTAAGAATTCTCATAACGAGGACTTCAGTTTTAAACACAGAAGGAATACCATTCCCGAAGCAAGATAAAACATTCCTGGAAATAATATTCTTTCGTGCGTAGTTATCAGCCAGTGTTATCACACTTTCCTGTGATAAGCCCAAGAGTATCTTACAACCACTGCTACTGCAGTGCATTTTGTGTTTCCCCATTGGTTCGTCCGTCACTTATTGTGATAAACAAGAGACGGCCTTCTCATGTGACCATAGGCGGGGCGTCCGCAGGAAAACGTTCTCGAGACCTCACGCCATTGGCTGGTTTCCGCACCAAGGGCGGTTCCAGGAGTGTACGTATTTCGCGGAAGCCATCTTTTATTTTTTGTGCTCTCAATCTACGTTCACTCTTCTTCTGGCGGCAATGAGTAAAAAGTAAGTGCATATTAACTGTGAAAGGTGTTACAATCTTTATGTACGCCAAGGCATTTGTTGCGAAGTTCTGTTTGAAAATAAAGACCTCCCGTAGGCATCTAGCGCCCAGTCTTAATAAAGTGAATTATGGCACGTCGCTTGATCTTGACAATTGATGACCTTTAAATCTTTTTTTGAAATCCACGATCAAAAAAAATTGAACAACAATTTTAAATCGAGAAAAAAAAACCCGTGACTTTGACCCCAATTACCTTGAAAAAACTCTAGAAAAAATTGTGAAATTAAAGTAAATTCATTGAAGTCGGCGAGCACATTACGTTACTGACTACGACCGAAATCTTCGATCCACCAGATAACCTTAACCTTTACCCATTACCTCGGATGAACTTAAAACATAAATGCGCAAAATTGTTTTTAAAAATCCCCAAAAAATATAAAAATGCTNCCCATGACCTCGGATGAACTTAAAACATAAATGCGCAAAATTGTTTTTAAAAATCCCCAAAAAATATAAAAATGCAAAAAATTATTTTTAAAAAAATTTTCAATTTTATTTAAAAACTTAATTTTAAAATGTTATAAAAATCAAAATGTTTCTAGACAAGATACACTCCAAAGCACTGTAGGGTCGTCCAGCTTTTTTTATTGGCTAAAAAATGTTCTGGCCCGTGTTANCCCATTACCTCGGATGAACTTAAAACATAAATGCGCAAAATTGTTTTTAAAAATCCCCAAAAAATATAAAAATGCTAAAAATTATTTTTAAAAAAATTTTCAATTTTATTTAAAAACTTAATTTTAAAATGTTATAAAAATCAAAATGTTTCTAGACAAGAAACACTCCAAAGCACTGTAGGGTCGTCCAGCTTTTTTTATTGGCTAAAAAATGTTCTGGCCCGTGTTAACCGTTTGCGCACGAATCACGAAGGTTCAGTGTCGGAGTTACTTAGTCCTGAGTGGCTTGGTCAAAGACGGACATGGCACCAGCAGTCAATGGAGGTATAACAACAGCTGAGGTGTGTATATAGTATTGAGGTCTACTGTGCACTCCGATTTTTACGCGAAATGCCACTGGCCCTAGTAATGTAATATCGTCATGTAAGAAAATTGTTTTTTAATAAAGACTCGTGGCCAATAAGCAAATGAAAACTGCTGGTGCGCCGGTAGGCTATTGAAATCTAGCATGTGCAGAAATATTTTCGTGAAATTCGGGTGTCCCTACTTATTACAAACTGCTATCTCTTTTAAAATAAATTTCACACACAAAAGTACTCAATAATACCTACACATTTATTACAAAAAAAAAAAAAAAAAATTAAAGCACACAATTTAAACAAGCATAAAATAATTTAGACTTAAACCAATATTATATAGGAACACGATTTGAAAAAGAGGTTAGAAAGTCGTGGGGTTGATGAAAACTACACACTCGAGTACGCACGCACACACACACATGCATATACACGCACGTTTTGGGGAGTGCTAGCCCCATGTATTCATCCCCGGACTGACTTTTAACATTTACTTTCTTCGTATGGCTGTATCGGCGTGGACGTTCAACAGATATGACACACCTCCGACGAGGAGAATGCCAGCAAAAGGTGCTATTTGAGAAAGCAATAAATTGGTTTAGCACCTCGCAAGCTACGAGGAAAACGTGTGTGGTCCGATGTTTGAAGGAGGGGGTGTGGGTGGGGAGGGGAGAGGGAGTAGAAGGCACTTCTCCTATCCTCAGTGACCAATACCTATTTTTATAATGTCTGCTATGGCATGTACTCGGTTAACACGAATTGTGTTACAGTTGGTACTTTTGTTAACCCTTTCAAAACCCACTTTAATTTAAGGTTTTAAATGCTGCAAAAATATGATGCGTGCTGTACTTAAGTCGACACAGCACTAGTTTATTTGTCACAGCCAATGAGCTCTAGGCTATATGTTCGGATACAGTTATATGAACCAGTTTTGGCGTAGACCAGTAAGACGGTGTTCTAATAATTGACTCACGGGTAAGATCATTGGTCATTGAGCTTCGCATAGTGCAGTGCAGACCAGAAATTACCTACACGTGCGTAAGGTACACAACTGCGTACACAGAGTCAGAATAAGTTAGCAATATGGTCACGTGATCCGTTTGGTCTACGAAATCTATGACGTACTTTTGTAAGTAGCGTTGTCAACTTTGAAGCTAAAAAATTTCGAAATACAAACTATTAAATCGCCGCCATATTAGTTTTGCTTTTTTGAAACTTTAAAATATAAACATAGGCGAAGTTATTTGAATAAACAAATGTGTATCGTACACCCAATAATTATTGTACATAGTAAAGTACTGAGCTATTATTGAAATATGCATTTTCTCATGACACAATATTTGTTAAGTAACAATTTTACGTCGTATTTGTTTTATGTTGTTAATTTTAAATTTCAAACGTCCCTCTAACAACTTTCGGGAATAATTACTTTTTTTTTTTTTTTTACCACGTGTTACATAGGCCTATGAAAGATATTTGAATGGGCGAGAATCATTTAGACGTTCTGTCGGCTGAATCCAGCCACTAGTTAACTTTATTCAGTGGAGTAAGTGTTTAAAATATGGTGCGAAAAAATAGGGACTGTGGTAAGAGGGAAATCAGAGACCAACAGAAATATCGTTTCTATAATACAATATATAAATGAATGCCAGTATATGTGTACAGAGTGCAAAGTGTTAATAATGCCTTTAATCAGCGGAGTATCGAGGAAGAAAGGGAGTTGTTAAAGAGAAGCGTTCCGTCCTAGATTACGCAACGAAAGAAATTGTTCAGTCAACCTCTTGAACTGTAAAGGAAATTGTTTACTTGTAGATAGGGCCAATTGTTTTTCGCGAAAAGATTCCACTACTCGTTGTACTGCAAAACACGTTAGTTCACAACAAATTTTGTGGTTGGAGGATGTGAACTTTCACGCGTCCTTCCTCTCTGCCAGCCATTCACGGACGTCTATTGTCAGTGTCTCTTTAAGTCTGATTGGCCCAGCCGAGTATAAAATGTTTTCTCACGCAGACACGTGGCCATTAGCAGCAAAAGGAAGATTGCATGTGTATAAGTAAGAAGTCGAAGTGTAAATCTTTTCTCGAAAAACAAGTGGCCCTACTTATGGATAGGGCCAGTGACTTTTCGTGTATAAATCCGAGCTCACAGTAGACTTCAATACTATATACACACCTCAGCTGTTGTTATACCTCCATTGGCTGCTGGTGCCGTGTCCGTCTTTGACCAAGCCACTCAGGACTAAGTAACTCAGACACTGAACCTTCGTGATTCGTTCGCAAACGGTTAACACGGGCCACAACATTTTTTTAGCCAATCAAAGAAGCTGGACGACCTTACAGTACTTTGGACTGTACCTTGCCTCGAAATCTTTTCGCAANTTTTTTTAGCCAATCAAAGAAGCTGGACGACCTTACAGTACTTTGGACTGTACCTTGCCTCGAAATCTTTTCGCAAAATATCACTGGGGCAGTGATAAATGGAGTCTGATAAATTCACCGTAAACCAGGCAGCTAATATAGAAACTTGGAGCTTCATGACGCGTAGCTGCAACTTAAGTTTGGAAACTTCATGAAGTTAACTCTTTCCTGGAAACATACCATGCATGGATGGAAAAAAACACCTAAGACGCATCAGTCCCCAACATCTTGGATTTAATGAATTTTCGCTGTAACTTGCATCAAAGATTTTGTATTTTATTTTGGGCATCGACAAACCACAGGGCATTGCTTTGCAGATGTTATAAAACGTTTATTGCTTGAGTACTATTGCCAGTATCATTTATGTAACCACTTGCAAGAAAAAAAAGATGTTACTTCTTGCCGGCAGTCACTTGTCACAAATTAATAAAGGCAGTAGAAATGCATAAGTTTGATAAAGCTTCAAAGCTATTATTTACGCCATGTCGTTCGAAATATTTCGTTAAACATTCTTAAATGGAACACACTGCAAAAGTAATAAATATCCAAGATGGCGGGGATCGATTCCCCTTAACCATTAATGTTTTCTCAATACGCGCATACACTAATGCGGTAATTAGGAACAATTTCTTCAAGTGTAACTGCAAAATTCGTGTTATTTTGTGGATACAGATTACATTCCATGACGTATGATAGTTTGATATCCGCCATTGGTCGACAACTTGTGTGGCTTGTCCCAATGATGCTTTTAACCAATAGTCAAAGCTGAACGATTAAGCAACCAATCTGCAGTGAAGCTCTCACACAGGTTAATTACGCTGAATAGTAGCCAGTAGCCAATAAAACCACGAATTGCGCTCGAGCAGGTATAGGGGAGTGAAGTCTAACTTCTTACCACATAATAACGCGAAATGTGCATGTCTCTAGTTATATAGCATATTTAGAGATAGTGGAAAATATTTTGAGCCAACATATCCTCAATAACACACTAGCTAAATTTTTTATTTTATGAATATGATTGGATGAACAATGTTTCTACTCGGCTAAGTTGTTTGCAGACCAATCACGCACGTTCTGACTTATAGTATCGGAATCTTCATTGGTCCAGTGAATAAGGGCAGTGACTTCATACATGCATGACAGCCAATAACAAAAGAAAGAAGTCGAACACGTGTACAGTACGTTGAATCCTAGCAAACAGTCAACTTTTCCCGCGATAAACCATCATCTCTAGGCATTTTACGAGAAAGCTATAATTAAAATGGNACCATCATCTCTAGGCATTTTACGAGAAAGCTATAATTAAAATGGCGTGCGTTTCTACAAACACACACGTCTGTGTTAGTATCGGTAAACTACATCTTCGGGCCTTCTTTTACTAGTTTTAAAATGAGGAATTGTTAGAACTAAAACACTATGCCCATTTATTTTCGTTAAATAATATGGATGGGTAATACAAATAATTTATCGGAATCGTGCCCACGGCCATTTTTACAGAGTTACGAGGACAAAGTTAAAAAAAAAAAAACACAAAAGTTTGTTTTCAGGTTTATAAGTCGTGTAAAGTCACTGTCACTCTGTAATGCCACCCTATGATTGCATTGTTAATCTTCTGGGATTACCGTCCTGGCATGCTGATACAGTATCAGTAAGATACAGATACTGTCTTATCTTTCGACCACTTTCAAGAACATGGAAAACCAGAATTATTTGGTATATTTGCGCACTTAATTATAGCTTGTATGTATTTATCAGAAACGAAAGAGCTACCGAATAGCATTGAAATAATCAAAAAACATATCTGACNGCGTGCGTTTCTACAAACACACACGTCTGTGTTAGTATCGGTAAACTACATCTTCGGGCCTTCTTTTACTAGTTTGAAAATGAGGAATTGTTAGAACTAAAACACTATGCCCATTTATTTTCGTTAAATAATATGGATGGGTAATACAAATAATTTATCGGAATCGTGCCCACGGCCATTTTTACAGAGTTACGAGGACAAAGTTAAAATAAAAAAAAACACAAAAGTTTGTTTTCAGGTTTATAAGTCGTGTAAAGTCACTGTCACTCTGTAATGCCACTCTATGATTGCATTGTTAATCTTCTGGGATTACCGTCCTGGCATGCTGATACAGTATCAGTAAGATACAGATACTGTCTTATCTTTCGACCACTTTCAAGAACATGGAAAACCAGAATTATTTGGTATATTTGCGCACTTCATTATAGCTTGTATGTATTTATCAGAAACGAAAGAGCTACCGAATAGCATTGAAATAATCAAAAAACATATCTGACNATTATAGCTTGTATGTATTTATCAGAAACGAAAGAGCTACCGAATAGCATTGAAATAATCAAAAAACATATCTGACTCCACTGTATTGTTGCGTTATCTTAAACTGTTTTAAAGCTCTGCCTTGTTTTCCTTACTGTCTATGCTGCAAGTGAATTATCACAACGAGGGTGGGGAAAATAATTGCCAATAACTATATGAAAAGTTTTTGATCTGAAATAATTACGGAAATAATCATATTACATCAAATCATATTTATTTCTGGCGTCGTTGTAGCATTGTCGCTGTTTCTTACAGTGAAGCTACAACAAACTTCAGAAAAATATTGTAGACCTTACGTCTAGGATCAACGAATCAACACGTAAAATAAACCCTATACCTAAAGTGGAAATAAACCTTTCTTGCTTACATCTTTAAGAAAACGAAAATCAAGCAATCGTATCCCGAACAGAAAATGTAAATAATAGAGTAATACAGTGGACGTGCTTGCGGATCGAGCCAAACATCTTAACGCAGCAGGTGAAACTAAAATCTATTATAATTGTATTGCTCAACTTTAATCTAACGAATACTAAATACGATGATAAATAGTATGTAAAATCATATTAGGGCACAACATAAGTTGATGTTCACAGCAGCGATGGAAGATATGTTCATAGGGCCGTTTGGTTTTGAGTCGTACTGTTCACATCCCGGTTACTTGCCACACAAACCAACGCACTGTATTGTAACGCGAACACCAGCTAGCATGCTCTCATTTAAGTTGGCAACGAAGCCAAAGAAATAGTTCCATGTCTGAACTTCATATTTAAAGTGCGATGTTTAAAATTGTTTTCGTTGAATTTGTTTAATCTTAACTTCTACTTGTTTAATGCCCGAATGGGTAAGAATTGGCAAATTTACATTCAATTTTACTGTCGAAAAATTTTCACATTTCCACTCGCTCAACGCATGAATAAAGTAAAATGGTCTTTGGCAATTGTAATTTATATATGGCGTAAGGATACGACATGAGGAAGAAATTAGATTCTTAGCAGGGTTGTGAAAAGAAACGCAGTTACAGCTGAGCTGTTACTCAAAGGTTATTTACCAAAGGGTTTAAGATGGAAGGAAAGCCGCTTCCAAAGGTGTACTGCAGCCGAATGCACAACAATCAGAACTCGTTAAAAAGTAGTACGCACAAACTACCAAAATTTTCAGAACACTGAGATTTATTTTGCATATGAAAGGATAACAGAATGAGTGTATTTTGTGACACTTAAAAATATTTTCCTGAAATTTACTTACTTAAAGGTTTCAAAAAAATCAGTAAATAAGAGTGTATTTTGTAATAAAAATTTAAGCGTACTTCCACTGTAAATAATTAAAAAAGCAAATTATGCAAAAAAAATACTTTCACCAAGCAAGATTATCGTAATAATTACTCTGGTTGAAAACAATATTTTAAAAAAGTAGTAATAATGTTTACAAGTATTGTAATAATTTATTTTATTCGCCTCCGTTTCAGCGACAAGCGTTATCGTGTCTATAACTAAAACAAGTGTACATAGAAAAGGTTTTTGTTTACTTATTGTATTAGTATTTGCTTACATACAGCCGTCGTAATTATAATAATTGCCCCACTTTGTCGCTACTAGGCCACTTGAGTTATACAGGATGGTGACTAGTAGTTTATATAGTTAAATTACTTTGGTGCAGACTGAGGGCACCTGTGGTGGTTGCGTTAAGGGTAAACAAATATTCGTATTCTCCATTATTTAACACACCAGTATTTTATTGGTCTGAATGTCACATAGGTATTTACACACACTGGCGAGACTGAGCCCCCTTGCAAGTCGTAGGCCTGAAGGGCTGGTGGACTGAATACTATGCGTCGGGGAAGGTTGTTGAAGGGAGACGTTTCTCTACTTATCTGTGACTGCGGCTTTTGGTGAGTTGTCTTCGTTGGTAGCTGAGGCATGGTGAGTTAAGTGGCCCTATTTCATGCCCTCGGTCTGCCTCTCGTTGGCGTGCTGTACTCAGCTGGCTTCTTCCTGCGGCTTTGACTGACTCTCTCGGAAGTCCGGGATGGGTTTCCGGGACTTTGTACTTTCTTGGCGACCTCGGCTGGCGTTACTTGTAGGAGAGCGCGTCTCCTCGGCTGCGGCGACGTCCACAACGGTCCGGCCCGCGTTTTCTGACTTCCCCACTTCAGAAACTACCACGACGTTCTCGGCACTTCTACTGGGTTTGTCTCGGGAATTTACACATGAAGTTTCGGCTGTTCCTGGGTTCTCTCCCCCGTGACGTCACGATTGACTTACTGACTGACTGAATGCTTACCTCGTCGCCATCCGGCGCACGACTTCGTCTTCTCGGGGAATGGCGCCTCTCATCATGGGGCTGCCACTCGTTTCCGGGAATTTACTCATATTCTCGGCACTGTTCCCATCACCCGACTGATTACTCCCGTTTCGGCGGAACACATAACTCGTCTCGCGGCTGTACCACCTAACTACTCCCGTCTCGGCTGACGATAATTGCTCCCGAACAACTGACTGCGAACAACTGATTGTACATTACTGCCTGGGCCAGGTCCGAACTCCGGCCTGGTGATACGACTGCCTCTCGCCTAACTGCCTTCTCTGCCTCGCATCACGGCTGAACAACTGATTACAACTGACCCCGAACCTTGGCTGCTCCTGAATTTAACCCGTCTCCCACTATATTCAAGTTAGCTGTCAGCAGTTTCTCGAGAGAGAATCGGGAAATCGCTGTGTGCCTCGCGCAGTTTTTGTGTAGGATTTCGTGTCTCGTCAGCTGCTTGCGTGCTCCAACTGGGGTGGAGGGGGGTTGTGGTAGGACGTTTTCGGGGATTCCTGGGAGCTGTGTCGGCACTAATTCTCGTCGGGGGCACCCCCTGATTCGTTCGTCGAGGGCTTATATCAGCTATTTCTAGGGACTTACCTTGTTTCTCACAACTCTGGTTCTCCCCCGGAAGTTTCGTTGTCACTTGCCTGCCCTGGCTGGCTGGCTGCCTGCCCAGGACAACTATAGCAGGGCGTGAAAGCAGTGCAATGCCTACCCCCTGTACCCGTCACACGTCAACTTGACAAAAAAAATCTTGCAAAATGTACTTTTGTGGGAAACCCAGAATGGAAATAGACTTACTCCAATCAATTGAGTTTTAAAACGTTTACATAAGTAAATTCTAGCAAAACATTTTACAGTTTTACAAAAACATACGCAGTCGGCTTTGATATATAACATCAATTGTCTTTTATGATAATTTTGGCAGTTAAAGAACTAAAATTTAGTAAGTGTGCATGTTTTACAGTTGGGTGCAGTGGTCCTTCTACCTTTTATACTATTCACGACTAAGTGAGCACTTTCGGAAGCCCTGCCTACACAGTAAAAAAAATTTGTAAACTGTACTGAGAAATTGTTTGTAATTTTACAAATGCTTGTAAAAATATAAAGATTTATCTCGTAAAACTACTCGTTTGTGAAATTACACGGCCCGTATTTGGAATAGACCTCAATAAATGTTTGTACTATACTGGCCCGTATCCACGAGCTTCAGCAAAATGGCGGACACTCAACAACGTAAAACCGTATATAGATGTTTGTGCACAAACTGTGGGTGACGTAAAGTGTACGTGGTTGCAAAAAGAAATGTATTGCAAGTTTGAATAACGTAATACACTTTAAACCCCACAAATAATCATAATAAAAGGACAATTTCAATAAAACGTGACCGTATTACTCATTAACTGTTAATTTTTCTTAGCTACGCAGAACTCTTAAAATGGAATAAATTTCTTCTTCTTAATCAAATAACTTATTAAATATTTTTTAGGTTCTTGCAGATATATTTACTATAAAAGTGAGTACTAGCCTTGTAAGTGAAGTTGGTCTTGTGGTTAAGGATGAGGGGTAATAATGTAAGGGTAGGTTCTAATCCCCGTGCTGCTAAAGCGTAATTTTTTTTCTTAAATTATATTTGGCAATTTTTTTTTTTAGTTATTTGCTGTTATCTAGAAGAAAAAAAATATAATTTTATGTACGCTTCTCAATGATGTAAGATGTAATACAAGGCTATCATTTGTAATATTACAAATATATACTTTACAGATTTTACAAGAAAACGGTTTGTAGTTTCACAAAGGATTTTCTTGGCAACTGGGTTTCCAAAAGTTTTTCTAGTAAAAGTACAAACAAATTTTTAAAGCGTAGGATATAATTTTTTTTCTCATATTGTATCTTTCTGCCTGATCACTTTTTTTTTTCATGCGCCATTGACATAAAACAGTGCAATTGTCATCAGTGTAAATGTGTTACCGAATATGCAAATTTATACACTATTGTGTTTAAAACAAGAAAACATACAATCTAATAAATTATTCGCAAATTTACCACATTAGTGTATAGATGCGGTGAGAAAGAGCGAACGGTAAATTATTTTCCCATGCATGCATGGTAGTGTTCCTACGCTGTCTGAGGAAGCAGTAAAATGCACAGGCGAGTTCCCGACCTCGTGTAGTAGCGATCCTCATCATTCCTAAATAATTGCAGTCAGATATGTGGTGTTCTTCCCTGTACTATGTACAGGTAGGGCCAGTAATATTTCGCGAAAAGATTTCGAGTCAATATACAGTCCAAAGCACTGTAGGGTCGTCCAGCTTCTTCGATTGGATAAAAAAAATGTTCTGGCCCGTGTTAACCGTTTGCGCAAGAATCACGAAGGTTCAGTGTCGGAGTTTCTTAGTCCTGAGTGGCTTGGTCAAAGACGGACACGGCACTAGCAGCCAATGGAGGTATAACAACAGCTGAGGTGTGTGTATAGTATTGAAGTCTACTGTGTGCTCAGATTTTTACGCGAAAAGTAACTTGCCCTAACAATTGTACTTTATTCTTTGTTTTTTACTGATCTACTCGTTTCCTGACACGCCCTGCAGAGCTGTGAACCAGTAACACACTTGTAGAGAAAGACCGAGCGAATGACGTACAACCTTGTATAGACCGTTCACATTAAACTGGGCACATTTGAAAGCCCTGCTTAAGATATACTAGTATGCCAGTTGTGTATTATTCCGCCTTATGTAAAATTAACACTGCAATGGGCCTCATCACTTTATTCATACGTCGGTCAAGTGACACTGTCAAATTATTAGAAAAATAGGCCTTTTTTCAAATTAGCTTATTCTTACACTTAGATGCATTAAAAAAATACAGGAAGCGAAAGAAATAATTTGAGTTATCGCAAATGTTTACTTAACACTTGTAATTCGACGCTAAGCCATGGAATTACTTTCCCTCCCGCTCGTTACATACTTTAGTGGCCGCATGGCAATCGGTGCGCACGTTAAAATATATGCAGTTAGGAGCAGTGAGTGACTTTTTTTCTAATGTTGATTTCAAAAGAGTTCATTTGATCGTGAACAGCCTTTACACAGGATAAAGTACCCATCACGGTGTCAGCGCCTCGGGTTATACACAACTGTCGAGTTTAGTCTAGCCGTAAAATGTACTCGAGAAATTTCCACCTCACTAACAATTAGTCGTAGGTTCTACGTCATACGTATGCACGTAATAGCCAGGGACAGGAAAATTTTTCATTTGAAACGACCTGTAAGCGTACAAGTAAGTTACCCGACTCTGATTGTCGAACGGAGTTCAGACGTGTTGCTGGCTGGTGACGCCATTTTGCCGGCGTGTGCGGCTGGAGCCCACGGAGAAAAGAAAAAATTTCTAAAATACTCTCACCATCACAGCAGCAAATTTATTAAACAGTTGTGGCCCGAGAATGTAAGGATTTTAACGCTGTAGGCTGCTGCCGAAAGATAGTCCATGCATCGTCACTACCAACTTTTCTGAAGACCTGCTAAAAGTTCTACTTTCAAACTATTCCTCTGCCTCGAGCAAATAAAGCTTAACCAAGTCTAGAAAAATGACACCAAAGGGACAAAGCACTGCATTCGTGCGCACACATTTTAATAATATTACGCATGATAACTATTTCGTATTGGGCATTACAAACACATCAATTTTCTCTCTGTTTTTATTCAGACGAATCATAAATTAAATACAGCAATTTATAAATATAAATAAAAGTCAAATTTAACCAAAAATTAGAATACTTAGATGTTAATATAAGTATAAAACGCTTGTGATACGTGGCATATTTAGGAAACAACCAAAAAAGTCATAAATGGGGTTATTTATCAAATGTTTGATTCCTAATGTGTAAGGAAATCGCGTATAGGCTATAATTTGCGAAATGCACGCACCTCACTCAGCTATCAGTAAGGTTTATTCTACTCAGGTTAGGAACAAAACGAGTTTTCTTATGGGAGAGTTTGGCGTAGGGAAAATTTCCACCGCTAGGTGCGCAGTGTTCCAAAGAGGTAGCTTTTAATTGAAATTTTAAGCTACGTGAATAATAAAAGAGAAATATTCTACTTAGTGGCGCAGTTATTTTGTGTTTGGTTGATGATTATTACAATTATTTTGTTTTTTAACGCAGAAAATTAGGGAAAATCCAGTACACATGTGACACTGGCGGTTACCTAGAGCGGAAAAATCTTAGTTGCCAAACTAAAAGTTTGATTATTATTCTACCTTACAATCGCTACTTGCTGTGGGATAGAGTTGCGATGTTCTTTTTTTTTTTTTTTTTTCCTTCTTGCAATTTTATCAACTGTATTCCAAGGGGATTTNCTGCCATTTTAGGGCTATTACGCAGCGATTCTCTGGAGGCCGGAGAACTCAATTACAGTGTATCATGCCGCGTTATATGAGGTTTTCTTTTTTCCTTCGGTGACGGGCCTCTATTAAGGCTTCTGAAAATGTGCAGCTGTGGCTAACGGGAACCTGTCCCAACGGGTTCACCGCAAGGAAATACGAGTGTGACAAGCATTTTTAACTTAATTTATTTTACGCGCGTAATGAGAGCCCCGGGCTTGTTTAGCTCCTTTAAATTATGTATGATTTGTTTATTGGTTTTTATCGACCTCCTGCGTCTGCTGCGGTAATTGACTGGCAAGGGTGCAATTTAGGAACTACTTTAAATCGCGTTAAACGTAAAACTTCTTTGCCAAATGCTGGCCGCGCAATCCAGTTGTGTAGACTCTTTCGTAAAGCACTGGGAAGTTTGGCGATAGCACAAGTATGTTAATACCAGTAAAAATTAAGTTATGATTAATAAAGTTATGTTGCACTGACGTATCATTTAATGTGCCTTTTTCTTCGCTTCGTCGTATATGCACACTTCGAATTTCGACTTCCATAACGCTAGTCCCAAAAATAAATACAACGCTTAGACAATGCACAATATACGAAACTGAACTAAGTAGTTAACCATATTACAATTTAGGCGTATTTTTCACGTAGAGACACTATCATTTCACGTTATAATTGAGTACCAAAGTATACTGTAAAACGTTTCTGTATTCGTACAAGGAATTCTCTGGAAAATATATTTTTCTAACACTACAAATTAATTAGAGTTCACAGAACCTTAGTGTCGAACTTGTTAACCTAATGTTGGCTTTTAACAAGAAAATGTTATATACTTCAATTTTATTATAAATATTGAGCTGCATAAACAGTTTTGTATGTTTCCCAAAATAATGTGTCGTAAATGTAAAACATTTAAACTGTAGAGTTACAAGAAAATCTTTGGTAACTAGTTACCAAAGAATTGCTTGAAACAAGTACATAAATTGTTTACTGTGTAGATGGCGCAATGTATATGCTAGTTTCACATGCTCAATTGGATCTCCACTCACTCGGCACGCCCTGCAGGACTCGGAATCAACAGTAAACACTCGGCATTGGTAGCTTCATTACGTGTGGCTGGGTCAAACAGGAGAATGAGTCCTGTCTGCGGCGGCTGACAATGTACAAGTGAGTTCTGCCCGAGTATGTAGAGGGCTGTGGAAACTGCCGAACCCTCACACGCCACCGTATGGCCTTGGTGTCCTGAGACCGGGAGCCTAGACTGCCTTAACTCGCAGGGTGTTTGTAAAACAAATGCACCTCGACACATACTCAAATCACTGGGTCGGCAGTGGGGCGCCATGTAGCTGTTTCTTGTAGGCCACTGGGCCCGTATTGTGGCTGTTATTTGGGGTTGCCTATTTTGAAGTAAAGTTACGTGTTTTCGTGTTAGGCGGGGGAGTGAAGCTCCCCTCCAGCCGCCAGTTTTATTGGAAGCACCTCGCGATCTGATTGGCTGGCCAGTCAGCGCGCGGGCTCCCTCTCTCTCACGTGTCGTGTTCAGTGAAGTTTAGGTTTTCTGAATTTTCTTACTCCTGCAGGATCGTAAATACCAAGGAATTCGATATTAGGATTATCGTGATTTGTCAGATTATTATATAAATTCATATTTTTGGTTGTAATTATTTCTTTGATGTATTTTACCGATAGCAGTTAACAGTAAAGAATCTCTCTTGGTTAGCTATTATTCTCAAGTACTTGTTTTGAAAGGTTTGGAAGTCTTTAATTCGGAAATCTGCGGCATGTCCCCATACCTCACATCCATGTAACACAGCTGGGATTATTATCTGATTTATATATTAGGAGTTTTTCCTTACGTGGAAAGTTAGTATTGTTTAATACTGGATATAATTTTTTTTACGTTTTCCCAATGCTGCATTTTTTACATTCTCTATATGCGGTAGCCAAATTAACTTGTGATCAATCGTTATACCTGGATATTTAGCCTTTTTAACGTACGGGATTTTTTTTATTGGATAGTATTAGTTCTTTGTTAGGTTTCGGTAATTTTTTTAGTAATTATGATTGTCTCTGGTTTTCCTGGGTTTACTCAATTCGCCATTCCGTGTACCTCTGTTCAAGGACAGTTAGTTGTCTCTGTGGGGCGTCTAATGCCAAGTTAATGCAGTAGTGTTGCTTTATTATTTGCTGTATCATCTGCGTACATTTGAATACCAGCGTTAGTCCGTGCTGCTGTTATTGGGATGTCGGCTGAGTAAATACTGTGCAGAAAGAGGAAAGTGCCGACCCCTGCGGTACTCCTGCTGTTACAGTGTCAGTGTTCGTGTCTGCTCCATCTAATGTGAAGTAAAAACGTATATTATTTCAATAGTACGCTAATAAGTTTACATAAGTTGCTGGAAAGTTGTAGTTTATTAGTTTATATATTAGTCCTGGGAGACAGATTTTATCAAAATCTTTTTCTGCATCCAGGAAGCTTATTATTGTATATCGTTGTTCTTTATTATCAAATTCATCTGTGATATATTCAGCTATTTTAATTAGCGGGTGTGTGGTACTGTGCTGGTCTCTGAAACCATGTTGGTTATATGAAATTATTATATAAAAATCTGCATGATTTTGGAGTCTATATAATAGGGCTTTTCCAAATATCTTACTCATGCAGTTTAATTAGCTTATTGGCTGTCTATTTTCTGGTTTAGAATGATATATTCCAGGTTTCGGTAAGCTTTTTCCCAAGCCTGTGGGAATCTGCATAGTTTGAGCATTGAATTATATATTTTTAAGAGATATTCTAGGGCGTTTACTGGTAATTTCTTTAGGGCTTCAAATCTTATCCCGTCTGGTCCTCCATATTTATTATTAGGATTGTGGAGTCTGATTTCGCGCCACCTTATAACGCAAATAGGTAGGGTCTCTACGCATTTGGCACCTTTCCACCATATGCGCGTAAAAGTTTAGGCCAGCCATAGACTAGAAATGAAGTAGACCTATTTTTGTCTTCTGCAGCTGTCCCCATCACTAAATCACCAACCGCCAGTAGCTACAACTGTTAAAGTCATATGTTTAACAGTGTTGGGCGTATTTGTTTACATTTGAATCTTCAACAGACCCACCATGTTATACCAATAAAATACTTTGGCAAAAGCGAATATAGTCCAGGTGTATTCAAACTAGTCAAGAGAAAGTGTAGAAACATTTCAAAGCACTTGCTATCATAAACAGTGTTCTTACTTCAAATACTACCAGTGTTGTTTTCGATAGTGCTATTAGGTCTAGTCCAATATTGGAACATATATAGTGGCTACTGCGCAACTCACATGCGCACTTTAACCCATATTCTCTCTACGGGGGATAGTTGACTTAACTCATACGTTGATCATGTTGAACTGTGAAATTATTGTCAATATTGTAATCCTTTGTATTATGGATAAAAATAAATAAGTTTAGTTCACTGCCCAAAAATTTAACTAACTTTAAAACGTGTAAAAACTTGTACTTAGTTATTGCCAATTTTACTGTAAACATGTCTGTATTTATAAATGTTAGAAATATTTCCACCAAAATTTATATTTCAAAAGTACTCAAGTAAGAACAAACCTTCTATAAAACAACCTTCGTTTAGGTTCAGACCATTGTATCCACTTTCTTACTTCGTTACGTAGAAGGGATTAGGGAGTTTTCTCTACTTGCCTTACGTTCACATCACCCATTAAGCTGTTTTTTATCAGTATAGTGAAGCATCTTATATTTTGTAGCGATTCCAAAGTTTAGTTGGGGGCCGCGGTAATATAGTGGTCAGACTACTCGCCTCCCACCTAGGCGAACCGGATTATATTCCCAGCGGGGTCATTCGGGTTTTCGCATGTGGAAATCGTGCCGTACGATGCCGCTGGTCGGCGGGTTTTCTCGGGGATCTCCCGTTTCTCCCACCCTTGCATTACGGAGCTGCTCCTTACCTTGCTTCACCCTCGTCGGCTCTCAAGACCCCGATGTGAAGAGCCGCCCAAATCTATTTACTACACTCCACGTTATCTGGCAGTAAAATTTAGAGTAATCTGCACCTGGTTGGCATCGTCCGGCACGATTCCCACATGCGAAACCCGGACGACCCCGCCGGGAATCGAATCCCGTTCGCCTGAGTGGGAGGCGCCAGACGAGTGGTCTGATCACTGCACCACCGTGATTCCGCCAGTTAACGTAATGCTAGAAGTAGGGACCTGCAACATCCGCGTTATTTTGTGACTGCAGNCACCACCGTGATTCCGCCAGTTAACGTAATGCTAGAAGTAGGGACCTGCAACATCCGCGTTATTTTGTGACTGCAGCTTAAACTCCAAGACACCGTGTTATCGTTTGACTTTTGCCAATTGGCCAACAACTTGCGTGGGACGACCCGTGGACACTTCCAGCCAATCGTAAAGGCTCATTTGTCGAACGACATTATTTCCTGTGAAGTAACCGTACACGTAAATGACGCCGTGTAGTCACCAGTAGCCAATGAAATCACGAATTGANCATTATTTCCTGTGAAGTAACCGTACACGTAAATGACGCCGTGTAGTCACCAGTAGCCAATGAAATCACGAATTGAACTCAAGTAGGCATAGGACTATGGAGCCTAGCTTGTCACTAATTAATAATAAGAATTTTACACGTCTCTTACTAGAAGTAATTAACCTTCACATCCACCACTGCATCAGTACCAGTATTGTTAATTTATGTATCCCCACGTACTACCTTCCTATTGGCCAACGACACACTGTACTGCACAACGTTCGTTACTGGTTCGTCGTCAGCTAATATAACGCAGAGTTGAGTGTGTCGAATCGAAAACTTGTTTCCCGCATAGTACATTATCCAACCCATCCTGTTCGTTTGAGTAACGTACACTTTAAACGCTTCTATACCATTACGTTGCAGTAAAATTAACGAAAACTGCAGGTGACGTAATACATGACCGATGTCTTCAAACACTGTGGGCTTTCAAATAATACGTCTGTCTCCGTATATTAATCTGTTTAATTCATGCGAAGTCATAAGACACCAACAGCACTCAAAGTAGTATAAAACTCAGTTACTAAGCTGCTCTTGCATAATTGGAATTGGTTATGGGAATCAGCGTCAAAGGGCAGTGGAATTTCTGAATATAAGATGCAAACTGTTAAATTAGTGAATCCACCACTTAACGTATAAATGTAATGCCATTCATTGTTATGAAACAGTCTTCGGTTAAATGTAGTAAAATAAGCATGAACGCGAAAATTTCGCGTTTTAAATTATCTGTAGGCTATATTCCTGAGTGGATATATAAGATCTCGCAGAGCTTTCTGCTCATTGGCTGTTGCCGCAGTGTGTAGCTCAGACCAGGTGGTACAGGATTCGGCGCTTGTTTCCTTGTAATTCTGTTATTGGCTTAGATTTCACCTGAACGTGTCGAATAAACTGTGGTCCAATTACAAACCTCGCAGAAAATGTATGTGTTTGAAGTCTTGCTCGTCCTAAAATGATTTCGCGAAATTTTCCAGTCCCTATAAGATAAGACTTATATGAGGAAAAATAAATGTTTTCGAAAATTTAAGGTTTATTTTAGAAATATTAGTTCCACAACTGAAAACATAAAAACAAGAAAGTACAAGTAGTATTTTTTTTACTACTTTGCAGTTATTCAAGAAGTAAGTNGGGTCGGCAGTGGGGCGCCATGTAGCTGTTTCTTGTAGGCCACTGGGCCCGTATTGTGGCTGTTATTTGGGGTTGCCTATTTTGAAGTAAAGTTACGTGTTTTCGTGTTAGGCGGGGGAGTGAAGCTCCCCTCCAGCCACCAGTTTTATTGGAAGCACCTCGCGATCTGATTGGCTGGCCAGTCAGCGCGCGGGCTCCCTCTCTCTCACGTGTCGTGTTCAGTGCAGTTTAGGTTTTCTGAATTTTCTTACTCCTGCAGGATCGTAAATACCAAGGAATTCGATATTAGGATTATCATGATTTGTCAGATTATTATATAAATTCATATTTTTGGTTGTAATTATTTCTTTGATGTATTTTACCGATAGCAGTTAACAGTAAAGAATCTCTCTTGGTTAGCTATTATTCTCAAGTACTTGTTTTGAATGGTTTGGAAGTCTAATTCTGAAATCTGCGGCATGTCCCCATACCTCACATCCATGTAACACAGCTGGGATTATTACCTGATTATATATTAGGAGTTTTTCCTTACGTGGAAAGTTAGTATTGTTTAATACTGGATATAATTTTTTTACGTTTTTCCAATGCTGCATTTTTTACATTCTCTATATGCGGTTGCCAAATTAACTTGTGATCAATCGTTATACCTGGATATTTAGCCTTTTTAACGTACGTGATTTTTTTATTGAATAGTATTAGTTCTTTGTTAGGTTTCGGTAATTTTTTTAGTAATTATGATTGTCTCTGGTTTTCCTGGGTTTACTTTAGTTCGCCATTCCGTGTACCTCTGTTCAAGGACAGTTAGTTGCCTCTGTGGGGCGTCTAATGCCAAGTTAATGCAGTAGTTTTGCTTTATTATTTGCTGTATCACCTGCGTACATTTGAATATCAGCGTTAGTCCGTGCGGCTGTTATTGGGATGTCGGCTGAGTAAATACTGTGCAGAAAAGAGGAAAGTGCCGACCCCTGCGGTACTCCTGCTGTTACAATGTCAGTGTTCGTGTCTGCTCCATCTAATGTGAAGTAAAAACGTATATTATTTCAATAGTACGCTAATAAGTTTACATAAGTTGCTGGAAAGTTGTAGTTTATTAGTTTATATATTAGCCCAGGGAGACAGATTTTATCAAAATCTTTTTCTGCATCCAGGAAGCTTATTATTGTATATCGTTGTTCTTTATTATCAAATTCATCTGTGATATATTCAGCTATTTTAATTAGCGGGTGTGTGGTACTGTGCTGGTCTCTGAAACCATGTTGGTTATATGAAATTATTATATAAAAATCTGCATGATTTTGGAGTCTATATAATAGGGCTTTTCCAAATATCTTACTCATGCAGTTTAATTAGCTTATTGGCTGTCTATTTTCTGGTTTAGAATGATATATTCCAGGTTTCGGTAAGCTTTTTCCCAAGCCTGTGGGAATCTGCATAGTTTGAGCATTGAATTATATATTTTTAAGATATATTCTAGGGCGTTTACTGGTAATTTCTTTAGGGCTTCAAATCTTATCCCGTCTGGTCCTCCATATTTATTATTAGGATTGTGGAGTCTGATTTCGCGCCACCTTATAACGCAAATAGGTAGGGTCTCTACGCATTTGGCACCTTTCCACCATATGCGCGTAAACGTTTAGGCCAGCCGTAGACTAGAAATGAAGTAGACCTATTATTGTCTTCTGCAGCTGTCCCCGGCACTAACTCACCAACCGCCAGTAGCTACAACTGCTAAAGCCATATGTTTGAAAGTGTTGAACGTATTTGTTTACATTTGAGTCTCCGACAGACCAACCATGTTATACAAATAAAATACTTTGACTAAAGCTAATATATTCTAGCTGTATTCAAACTAGTTAAGAAAAAGTGTAGAAACATTTCATAGCACTTGCTATCATAAACAGTGTTCTTACTTCAAATACTAGCCGTGTTGTTGTCAATATTGTAATCCTTTGTATTATGGATAAAAATAAATAAGTTTAGTTCACTGCCCAAAAATTTTATTGCCAATTTTACTGTAAACATGTCTGTGTTTATAAATGTTAAAAATGTTATATGCAAAATTTTATTTCAAAAGTACTCAAGTAAGAACAAACCTACTACGTATAAACAACCTTCGTTTAGGTTCAGACCATTCTATCCACTTTCTTACTTCGTTACGTAGGAGGGATTAGGGAGTTTTCTCTCCTTGCCTTACGTTTACATCTCCCATTAAGCTGTGATTTGTCAGTATAGTGAAGCATCTTATATTTTGTAGCGATTCGAAAGTTTACTTGGGGGCCGCGGTAATATAGTGGCCAGACTACTCGCCTCCAACCTAGGCGAACCGGATTCTATTCCCGGCGGGGTCATTCGGATTTTCGCACGTGGAAATCGTGCCGGACGATGCCGCTGGTCGGCGAGTTTTCTCGGGGTTCTCCCGTTTCCCCCACCCTTGCATCCCGGAGCTGCTCCTTGCCTTGCTTCAACCCTCGTCGGCTCTCAAGACCCCGATGTCAAGAACCGCCCAAACCTATTTACTACACCCCACGTTATCTGGCAGTAAAATTTAGTGTAACCTACGCCTGGTTGGCATCGTCCGGCACGATTCCCACATGCGGAAAACCGGACGACCCCGCCGGGAATCGAATCCCGTTCGCCTGAGTGGGAGGCGTCAGGCGAGTGGTCTGATTACTACACCACCGTGATTCCGCCAGTTAACGTAATGCTAGAAGTAGGGACCTGCAACATCCGCGTTATTTTGTGACTGCAGCTTAAACTCCAAGACACCGTGTTATCGTTTGACTTTTGCCAATTGGCCAACAACTTGCGTGGGACGACCCGTGGACACTTCCAGCCAATCGTAAAGGCTCATTTGTCGAACGACATTATTTCCTGTGAAGTAACCGTACACGTAAATGACGCCGTGTAGTCACCAGTAGCCAATGAAATCACGAATTGAGATCAAGTAGGCATAGGACTATGGAGCCTAGCTTGTCACTAATTAATAACAAGAATTTTACACGTCTCTTACTAGAAGTAATTAACCTTCACATCCACCACTGCATCAGTACCAGTGTTGTTAATTTATGTATTCCCACGTACTAGCGTCCTATTGGTCAACGACACCACACTGTACTGCACAACGTTCGTTACTGGTTCGTCGTCAGCTAATATAACGCAGAGTTGAGTGTGTCGAATCGAAAACTTGTTTCCCGCATAGTACATTATCCAACCCATCCTGTTCGTTTAAGTAGCGTATACTTTAAACGCTTCTATATTATTACGTCGCAGTAAAATTAACAAAAACTGCACGTGACGTAATACATGACCGATGTCTTCAAACACTGTGGGCTTTCAAATAATACGTCTGTCTCCGTATATTAATCTGTTTAATTCATGCGAAGTCATAAGACACCAACAGCACTCAAAGTATTATAAAACTCAGTTACTAAGCTGCTCTTGCATAATTGGAATTGGTTATGGGAATCAGCGTCAAAGGGCAGTGGAATTTCTGAATATAAGATGCAAACTGTTAAATTAGTGAATCCACCACTTAACGTATAAATTTAATGCCATTCATTGTTATGAAACAGTCTTCGGTTAAATGTAGTAAAATCAGCATGAACGCGAAAATTTCGCGTTTTAAATTATCTGTAGGCTATATTCCACTCACCTATATATTCTAGAGCGTCAGCTTTCTGCTCATTGGCTGTTGCCGCAGTGTGTAGCTCAGACCAGGTGGCACAGGATTCGGCGCTTGTTTCCTTGTAATTCTGTTATTGGCTTAGATTTCACCTGGACGTGTCGAATAAACTGTGGTCCAATTACAAAGCTCGCAGAAAATGTATGTGTTTGAAGTCTGGCTCGTCCTAAAAAGATTTCGCGAAATTTTCCAGTCCCTATAAGATAAGACTTATATGAGGAAAAATAAATGTTATCGAAAATTTAAGGTTTATTTTAGAAATATTAGTTTCACAACTGAAAACATAAAAACAAGAAAGTACAAGTAGTATTTTTTTTACTACTTTGCAGTTATTCAAGAAGTAAGTTTAAAGTTGTATTTTTTTTCTTTTTTTGCAATTTGAAAAAAAAATATATATATATATTGATTTCCTGCAGTCAGCTATCGCTCAAAATTTGAGATTTAGACCACAACGTCATACATTTGACACAGTTACTCAGGTAAATAGGAAAGTTATCTGTCTAGATATCACAAAGAGACAACGCGTTCTAGAAGACACCGAAAGAGGAATTTTTCAGTTGTTGGAATATAGCACGTGCATCTAGAACAAAACTAACACGCCCAAGGTAAATACAGTGTTGCGATTGGAATGGGATCTGATTATCAGCATTCCGCGCGTGGGGGGACGATTCTTTATCTGAACTTCGCAGCATTCGCAGAAGCCGTCGGGAAACAATTTCTTGTGAAAATCAGGAAAGCGATAATTTATTTGCAATATTTCACGTACGAACGTGTTCNGCCGTCGGGAAACAATTTCTTGTGAAAATCAGGAAAGCGATAATTTATTTGCAATATTTCACGTACGAACGTGTTCCTTTCCCCCCGCAAGATACCATAATCTATAAGAGGAGTCGAAGGTCCAAGGTAAGATTAGCGAAATTTACGCAGACAAGACTAAATGAATGAATTGAATATCTGCCACACCTCCAAAGGACAAAGACCAAGAATCGACAGGTACAAAAATTCCAGGAATCACAACGTATTTAAAGCGATGACATGAGACACGAAAAAAATGTGGTCTATTATTATTATTATTATTATTTTTTCCATTATTCATAAACCCAGAAAATAATCGGGTCGTTACCATTCTCAAATGAAAAGTCAATTTTAAAAATGTCTTGGATGATTTTGTTGACTAGCAAAGTCATATTTAAAAATAAGAAAAATCATTAAAACATTTCGCATGTTTCGATTTATTCAGTTGCCGAAGTAATATATATTTTGGAGCCATGAGTTAAAGACTAGAAATGTTACTGAAGACTTTTTTCCGACGCAATGAATAGATTTCGATTGAACTGGTAAACTCATTTTATATCTAGACAATATTGAAACTGAGACAATTCATAGAACGTGTTTAATGCACGGACAAGATATTTGTTTCGTACTGTAGCAGCAGAGGTAATGAACTAGCTGATGCGTTTTGCTGGAAATATGGAAACTTTTTTTTAATTTATATACGGAAAATTAACCCATTTTACTGCTACGCATATTTCTATTTCTGCACTGACTGTTTGTTCGTAGCTGTTTAGAATATTTTTAAAAGTGTAGTCTTGAAATTAGTGGCACTGAATTCGGTTTCATCTCGTTCTGTATACTTCAAAAATGATTTCCGATATATTTACACGTTTATTTATAATAGTGTCATTTTAGTCTTCTCCGCTTTAATTTATTTTTTAAATATTTTTCAGAGCAAATGCAATTTTTGCAAAATTTGTTTTTATTTGTGAATATCTTACTCGAAATTTCACAAATAAATTATTAACCGACATAATAATCAAAATATATTAATGTTCGTTTTCAGTTAATTATTGCGTTTTATGTAGCTGGTTCGTGGTTCATCCAACACTTTTGAAATAATTCTTTGAAAAAAAATTTCCTCCTCTTATTTTCATACATTTTAATTTATGCACTGCACTCCGTGTAAAGTTATCAGCAATGAAGGAAAAGAATTTTCATGTATTAACTTCGTATTTAAAGTGTGAAATTTACGTTGGTCGACCCTGAATTAATTTAATTTAATTTAATTTACATCTGGCAGATACGTTTCCTAATGTGATTTTAATTCGCAAATACAATCACAAACATGAACGTACACATGGGCTTTTAAAATTTTTGACACTTACATTGTTGTAAAAAATTAGTTTCTTATCAACAACTTTGACTGCTCTGTTCTGATTGGTCGTCGAAACACAACTTTTACTTAAGATATCAACTACAACGATGTATTATAACACTTAAATTTAATCTAACAACGCACAAGACTGATAATTTTCTGCACAGAACCAAGAACACAAATTGAGCTCTTCTATACACGTCATTATTATTGTTAAGTAAACGCTTAATTATTCAATTTNGAGAATCAAGAACACAAATTGAGCTCTTCTATACACGTCATTATTATTGTTAAGTAAACGCTTAATTATTCAATTGTGAACCCATCCTTAAAGTCAAAACGTAGAGTGAAATGTTAGAGGCCGTGCTACAATTGATTTAGCACGCGCGTAGANTGAACCCATCCTTAAAGTCAAAACGTAGAGTGAAATGTTAGAGGCCGTGCTACAATTGATTTAGCACGCGCGTAGAACACACGCACAGCACAAATAATTCCTTACACGCACTGAAGTTCCGGAATCATCTCGAAATTCGCAGAATATGATTTTAAATACAATTTACCCGTGAGTGTTGGCAGTATAGTAGAGTAATGAATTATTTTGTTATTTGTGTAGTTATTTTCGTAACGTGCTGTGCTAGGTAACAAAATGTACGAAACGTCGTCATTTTGTCAGTCACGCCACAGTCGTCGACAATATTCAATCAAAACAAATTACTATTTGTAAGTCAAATTCGTTACTTTTCCAACCATTTTCATCGTCATGTGAACTCGGTGGTATAAGCTGCTCACTGTAAACTGAGCACTTTTGAAAACCCCGCGCTTAAGATCTACTTTCACGCACATTGAGTATTCTTCCACCACCTGTAAAATTAACATTGCCATGGGACTTATCACTTAATTCACGCGTCAATTAAATTTAAATGTGAAATTATTATAAAAGTAAATACTTTGTAAAGTTGCTTATTCCTATTCTCAAATGCATTTTTATAAAAGTAAAAGTTTTTCAAACGTACTGATTCTCACACTTAAAGCATGACAAAAAAAAACAGAAAGCAAAGAAAATAATTTCCGTATTTACAAATGTTCACCTTACACTTTAAATTCAACGTTAAGACACGGGACTACTTTCCCTGCGTCGCGGTCGTTACCAACTTTACTGGGCACATGCCAATCAGTGTACCCGTGAAAATGCATGCAGACAGGGACAGTAATGTTTTTCAAAGGTTGATTTCAAATTTGTTAAATTAAGCGTCAACAACCTATAATATATATGTTCTACCCTCTGTGGCTGTGCTACGTTCTGCGATAAATCAACTGTGGCCCAGCCTTAAACCGTACTCCGGTGCTAGGGTTGCCAGACGCCCGTGCGTCCTACCGAATAGTTCGTGGTGGTCGAAAATGTCCGACATTTTTGGCCAGATAAGAGAGAGTATTTGGCTAATTATTATTATGATATTATTAGTTTCTGTGCAGGAAAACTTGTATTGTCTATTCGTGATTATCTCGTACTTTTTGAATCTAACCTTCGAAAAATCACCCCATGTATGACGTGTTTGGTTAGTTCCTAAATATGCAACTTATCACAAGCGTTTTATACTTCTGTTAACGTTAAAGTACCATTTTTTTTGTTAAATTGCAATTTTACCTATAGTTTTTTATAAATTATAATATTTAATTTATAATTAATACGAATTAAAAAAGTGGAGAAAAAAGGCGTGTTGGTAATGCCTGGTAAGAAATAGTTATTATGCGAAATATTACACTGAGTGCGCACGAATGCGGTGCGCAGTCCCTTTGACGTAATTTTCTAAACTTTGTTAAGATTTGTTTGCACGAAGCGGAGGAATATCCTGGAAGTAGAACTTAATTGGGCTTCAGAACAGTGGGAAGTAACCGTGAATGAACTGTAGCTATGTTGTGAACTTTTACTCCGTTAATCATATAAAAACTTCTGCGTGTTATTTAATTAACCACGCAAATTATGTTAACAATATTTTTTCAATTGTTTTTTATATATTTAGTTTTCGCACTGCAAGGTATGTATTAAAATGTTTAATATATTAAGTTAACTGGTAATAGAAACATTTTTTACGTTATTAAACTTTAGGAAATTTTTTCTTGAAGGACTGATAACTTGACTGAATATTATTATTTTTTTTATTTTACTGTGGTTACCCTGGATGGAAAAAAATTAATGTATGGTTTTCATGGTAATAATTTGCGGCGCTAGTGAAATTGTATTGTCCTTCGTTTCATCAATATGTCCTTCTCTTCCAGTCTCAATGTCCTTTTCTTTAATCCGAAGGCCGGGTCTCAATTGGCCCAGAGAGCGCTCTTTCGTGCTCTCTCTCTCTCTCTCTCGTGGCNTCTCGATCTCTCTCTCTCTCTCGTGGCCACGTCATTATAACGTCAGAGAGAACGCACCCTGGTCGTCTCAATTCGTCAGAGCTCAGAGAGAGTACGAAGTTGTATACTTGCTGGCGCTCTCTGGCACACAGTAACTATGCGCTATATTTTTTGCCTTGTTTCAGTGTAAGAACAAGGTTATGGTAGCTTTCTGGGCTAAACCCACTTCGCGTTTTACCTGTAAGTGAACGATTTCAGCCGTTTTAGTTAAAGCAATAACTTACGTAACATGTATATATAAAAATATAGATAATTATTTCTGACAAATGTCTTGTATTTTTTGTCACTTTGATGGTACCGGACGGTAAAATATAAAACAAAAATTATAGTATTTTATGTGCTAACAATTATTCCGTTAGTACTATAGTTATTTATATATGTTTAAAAAAAATTCACAAATAACTTCCGATAGCTATGACCGTGATTTTAGCTTAACATGTTTTCACGCCTTTTTTTGCATCAGCTGTCTGCGTGACGTCTGAGAGGAACGAGAGAGTGGTTGTCTCGGGGCGTGAGAGAGCGCGAAGCAGTGCTCTCGCCAGGTCGTGCGAAAGAGCGCTCTCTCGGAAGGGCGTTCTTTCAAATCGAGACACGGCCCGAAGTGTCTTGGTAACCCTAGGCGGGAGCGAGCGTTCTTCATGTTCAGCGGACTGTCCTTCCCAGAAACGGGAGTCCATCCGACCGGACGCCGGGGTTTTCCCTCTGCGCGGACCCGGCAGTTGGGCGGGCGTCTTCCTGAGAACCCGCGAAGTCCCTCTGACAGCGCCTGAAGTTCCCCTCGCTGCTCCTGCGGTAGGTTCGTGGGCAGCCAGCACACACCGCGACACGCCAACGCAAGTCAGTCAACCTGCGCTCGGCCTTCAAGACTAAGTGCGCACGCTGGGCGAGTGAGTGAAGAGATCTCGGCGGCTCTTGACAGAGAGGTCTTGAGAGCCGACGAAGGCGTATGAGGTGAGTATAGAGCGGCGCTGGAACGAAGGGGCAGTTGAAACGACAGATCTCCGAGAAACCCCCTCTGACCAGCGACACTTGCGAAAATCCGGGAGTGACCCGACCGGGCATTGGAACCGGTTCGGCGAAGTAATTTTATTTTACCAAACTAAAAGCATTGTTCTTCTCAACCTGAGTAGAATAAACCTTAGAAGAGCTTTGAAAAGTGTTCAGTTTACCGTGAACAACGTACGTCTCATGTTCAGTCGATAGTGGAACAGGCGGCTCGCAGTCTGGTTGCCGCCGGCTCGGGGCAGGCGTTTCCGGTTACAACCGGCAAGGTGGCAAGCATCGCGGCGACAAGATGTCTCGACGTCTGACGTCTTTTTGCTCCTCTGAGGAGCAGCACAACGCGTCTGATGCCTCGGAGCTCGCGTTTCCTGCCGTCGTCGCCTCTAACCCCCTGCAACCAGCGCTCGCGAGGAAGTGGCGACTTACGGCACGTCACAACCCAACAGGCGGGAGAAGCCCGCGTTTAAGGCGCTCGTAAACATCAAGATACGCATGTTCCACGTCCGAGGCCGAGAAGTGCGGGAGCGATAAGGGTGACACTGCCACGCGCATCAAGTGCTCCGTAGCCATTAAGCGCAAGGCTCTGAAAATGTGTGTGCAGTGTTCTCCGTGAAGTGGAGAGATTTGGGCGGCTCTTAACATCAATATCTTGCACGGAGTAAAATATTTTGTAGATGGGTCACCCTGCCAAATTATTTTGTAGGTACTACAAAATCATTTTGTACTAGCCATAAAATTTTAGTGGTGACAAGTAAATAATTTTGTGATCAAAAAATATTTTTGTCAGTGTGACACCCGATGGGGGTGAAGCGAGGTGGGTATGGAGCAGCGCCGGAATGAAAGGGCAAGAGAAACGGGAGATCCCAGAGAAAAACCCTGCGACCAGCTGCATCGTCCGGGCACGATTCCCACACGCGAATATCCGGGAGCGACCCCTACGGGAATCGAACCCGGGTAGGCTTGGTGGGAAGCGATCAGTCTGACCACTACGCCACACCGCGGCCCCTGGAGGAGTCTTGGGTACTCGAGGTCTTCGCCATCCTTGTTTGGCATGCCGCGCACCTTACAGAGGCGGAGGTTTGGGGCGACCGCACATTTACGTGTGCGAACTGACGACGAACTGCCAGCTGCGAT
>NQII01004458.1:174715-195596 GCA_002778355.1 Clitarchus hookeri
GGGGTTTCTTTCGCATCGCCGAGGGTCACGTGCGCTCCTGAGAGAAACAGAAGCCGCACGCATGCGCGCGGGCACGCCGCGGAAAGGACAGTCGTCCATCATAAGCACGGGAGCTGTAAACATAATCGGGCTTTTGCCTTGTTGAAGCCAGGCGGCTCGGATCTGTGTGCTACCTCAGTGCACAGTGCTTTCCCTCTTCACGTCTATACGAACACATGTAAGTATCTTTCAAGGTTGAATAACAATGCGTAGCTATTTATTTTAAAGGGATCGCGGTGGTGTAGTGGTTAGACCATTCGTCTCCCGCCAGTGCGAACCGGGCTCGATTCGCGGCCGGGTCGCCCCCGGATTTCCTCACGTGAGAATTGTGCCGGACGATGCCACAGGTGGGACGGGTTTTCTCAGGGATCTCCCGTTTCCCCCCGCCCCTTGCGTTCCGGCGCTTTTCCTTGCTCACATCGCTTCATCCTCATCGGTTCTCAAGAACAAGATTTTAATAGCCGCCAAAATCTCTCCAGTATTCGTTATAAGGGATTGTGACTCCGCTCATCCTACACGCCCTGCATGTCTCAGAACCAGTAGTAAACACTCGGCACTCCTCTGGCAGATTCATTCCGTGCTGCCGGGTCAAACAGGAGATCGAGTTCTGTCTGTGGCGGCAGTCGATGAACAAGTAACTTATGCTCGAGCATATGTGTAGAGGATTGTAGAGTCGTGTTTGGTGTGGTAAGTGGTAACCTTACTTCAAGTACCGCTTTTTGGAACACCTTTGTAGGTAAAAAAGCAGTTTTTTTTTGTACTCGGAAGTCAGTTGCCTCGCAGTTGGCATGCGCCATCGGCCCTTAATTCTATATTTGGTTTGTTCCAGGCCCATGAGCAGAGGCGCTTCAACACTATTATAGCCACTGACGCCATTTTGCTGGCGTGTGCAGTTAAGAGTTCGTGGTATAAGCGGCTGTTTCACCTCTGTCATTGGACCGTGTAGGGCAGATTGCCTACCCTCAAATAGTCACGCCCATTAGCACTGGAACTATTAATTTCCAACCCAGCGTTTATATGCATTGTTCCATTTAACGTGCACTACCAGCCCTAGAGCGCTGTAATACCAATTTTGTAACATTATATATGCATATATTATGTTCAATACTGTAACTAGATGACAAAAAAACAATGGAATATGCGTTACCTACGCCACCATATTATTCCAGTAACGAGCTTTCAAACACTAAAAGTACTCAAAATTTGAGACCCCTGGTGGCCAGTTTCCAAAGTAGATGTGAAAGAAAACACGGCAGCTAAGCATATGCTGTTTACAATATAAACTGAGTACTTTTGAAAACCCGGCTTAAGATCTACTTGTATGCAGATTGTGTATACTTTACGATATGTAAAAAAACGTTGCCTTTGGCCCTAATCACTTTATTTATACGTCGGCCAAGTGAAACTAAGAAATAATTATAAAAGTAGATGTTTTAACACATTTAATGATTCTTATATTCATATGTACGGAAAGGGAAATGTCGCGTTTTAAACCAACTGTACGCTTTATTCCACTGTCAAAGTATGTTCAAGCGTTCAAGCGTCAGCTTTGTGTTCATTGGCACCTACTCCGTGAGTAACCAGGTATACTTCACGCAAGGTGGCAAGGGTTTCGGTGATTGCTTCCTTGCAGGCCTGCTATTGGCTCGGAGTTCACCTGGGCGTGCCTAAATAAACTGCTATCTAACTGTAAAGGCAACAGAAATGCGAATGGATTTGAAGTCTAGCTTGTCCTGAAATGAATTCGCAAAATTCTCTAGTACCTACTTGCATGGACCAGGAAAAAATAAGTAGCGAAATAAATCATTCTAGTAATCACAACTGTGGGCTCTCAAGACCTCGACGTTAAGAGACGGCCAAATCTCTCCGCTCACTCAGTAATCACGAATGTTTGCGTGGCGCTTCGACGGTGTGGCGTGGAACCACTTTCCCTCCGTCGTTAGAAACCTCTCTGGGCGCACGGCGGTCGGCGTGCCCGGTAAAACGCATGCAGGTAGGGGCAGCGTCATTTTCCCAAAGGTTCATTTCAAAAGCGCCCAGTTAACCGCGAGCAGCCTATGCTTGGTGGCCTAACTGTGGGGAACATCTGGTCGGGCCTGTAATGGAGGCCAATTTTTCTTCTGCACGCTTACGTATTCTGTGCTGATGGCGACAGGCGGCCTCGCATTGCAGGGGCAGTCGCGACCTCTGCTGGAACACAACAGTACGCGCGTGTGCTTACATACTATGTCGGGCATTACACGACGTGAATCGCAAGTAGGCATCGGCAGAGACCCGAAAAATTCGCTGATTCATTTCGAGCCATGTTATAATTCAAAACACGCGTGTTGATATAACTTTAGCTATTGGTGCACACGGTGTTTGACACCTCCTGGAGAACGCTGGTCCAATCGCCGCCTTCCACAGTGACAGCAGACAACCAATGTGCATTTAATATCGGCATATTTGTACGTAAGACTGCAGAGTCTAGCCTGGAGGTAATTGAACTCGCGAATTTTTCCTGTCTCTAGGCATAGGCTTACGAATGCTCTGCTTAAGATCTGATTTTCTCCTCGCTATTAGAGGTACGAAAATTTCGCCTATTCATTTGCCAGAAACCTAAACCTCACAGATACCTACGTATTTGGACTACACTCTAAAATCTGAATTAGTGAGATTTCACTGCTGAAACCAGTTAACAGCACCTGACTTATTCAAAAGTTACTTCAATCAATTTAATTGGCGAATCAGTGAAAAAAATGTATGTTCTTCACTTATTGATTCACTGATATTTCCACTTATTCAGCAACCATTTCATTCACTGTTTTCCAGTGATTTGTTTTTGACTGACGGATCAGTTAAACAATGTCTATCAAATGGAAATTAGGTACACTGGTTTTTCGCGAAAATATTTGCGCGCAGGAGAGAGATGAACATTCTACGTGCACACAAGTCGGTATCCTTCGGCTATTGCTCGGCTGTCTGTGTGAGGATACATTCTCTATTCGACTGGGACTATCAGAGTTAAGTTACTCCGGCACTGAACTTCCGTGATTGGCTGGCAAACACCTCCTCATATTCGTGAGAGCTCAAATCATCCAACCACGAAATTGTTTCTGAACTAACGTGTTTTCCAGTACAACTAGTCGTGGAATCTTTTCGCGAAAAATAGGTGGCCATAACTATCAAGTGCTTCGGAGCCTGTTTGTAACCAGGAAATATCGTCACCTTTCAATACGCAACCGTATAACTTAAACTCCTAAATTTAAACTTACGACAGCAATCTGTCTTGTAAATTAAACGGTGCGTAGCACTTCGAGTGATGAGTAAGTGAAGAGATTTGGGCGGCTCTTAACGTTTAGGGCAATATTCCTATCGCCAATGGGATTAAGGGAGTGCCGTTATAATATAAATATTACCCTCAAACTTTTGAAAGAATGAAGCAATTAAATATATTTTCTCGGCATTCGTTTCTTTACGACGATAACTGGACTCGTGCATTGCAGAGAGATCACTTCTGTCAAGCGAACTTGACAGACTAAAACCACAACTCCAGTTGTGACATAGGCTAACTTTTTTTCTTTGCTAATCACGGACCATAAGATAAAGTCATCTGACCCATCCACTGACAACAACGCGGTAACCACGTAATTTCGTATGTAGCCCGGAGATAAATTACTTTCTGCGAAATAAACAAGTAGTTTTAAACGTCACCGCGATCTCATGCCATATAAATTCGTCAGGCCTTGCGTGACAAGGCTGTCGAGCTAAAGGGGACGACTGTAATTCCCATATACGAACCCCTCTTTAAGCGCACATAAATTTGCTTCTTGGCGCCGCAAGAGAGTAATTGTACGTTGCGCACTTGAAATGACATAATTCACGCCAGACACCAACACATGGGCCTAGGGTCTACCGTAACGGTGGCAACGAGCTTACATAAAGCTGACGTGTGGCAACGTACGCAAGGCCAAACAAGCCTTGAAACCTTCTTGGGGGCTCCTTAGCTGGACCTATTTTACGTTGTTGAGATCGTAATGTGAAGGAGGGCTAAAAGCGACAATGGCACGTGTATAAGATACCTCGATAATGTCGCTATGAACTACTTTTTGTGTATGGCAAATGTAAAATACTGTATAATGAAAATAGACATATACGGCACTGTAGATGATAAAGACGAATATTGTAATGACAATGTAGGTAATGCTGACTGTGATAATGGCAATGTAGGTAATGATGACTGTGATAATGGCAATGTAGTTAATGTTGACGGTGATAATGGCAATGTAGGTAATGTTGACGGTGATAATGGCAATGTAGGTAATGTTGACGGTGATAATGGCAATATAGGTAATGCTGACTGTGATAATGGCAATATAGGTAATGTTGACTGTGGTAATGGCAATATAGGTAATTTTGACTGTGATAATGGTAATATAGGTAATTTTGACGGTGATAATAAATTTTTAAGAGGCCTCCCTAGTTGTCATTATGGGTCTAATTGCAAGCAGTTGGGTCTATTATAATTTTTTAAAGAAAAAAAAAATGGAATACTTTAATATAAATATTTTTACAGAGTAGAAAGGAATGACGGTATTTTATTGCCAACTTCTAAATTTGGTTATTGAAACAAATGTGGTCTTTGAAAAATATCAAAGTCAAAGAAAATCGCTGTATGTAGCCCTCTACTTGCGATGGTTTTATACTTCTGTAAAACAGAGTTTTGAACTATAGCGACAATGCTCTATCTTTTCTGAACAGATATCTGTATTAAAAAATCCATAGTCATCTGTTAAAATTCCGAGGGAACAGAACACACACTGAGAGACTGGTTTGATCCATCCAACAAAATATCTGTTTTTACTGTATATGGCCAAAAGTATATTTAGTTGCCCCTACAAAATGTTTTGGTAAGTAAAAAAAAACTTAAAAAGCAATAAAATAAATTTCATTCATCTGGCATACAAGCTTGAACAAACTAATCTCTGTGTTGGACCGAAAAAAAAAGAGACTGTCAAAAATTATCTAATTGAATAAACTGAATGTATTTGTTCGGCCACTCATTTGATAGCCTTCGTTCGAAAATACAGCTCCAGAGTTTGTTTATAATTTTAGAGACAGTTAGGATAGTAGCAATGTTTGTTAGTGCAATTATTGATGCCTAATAATGGTATAAAAATCCTAATAAAACAAGATCAATAGAAAACTAAATAGTAAAAGCTCCAAGACTTGAAATACTTATTTACGCACGTTCCCAGTATTTTTAATGTATTTATCTGAAACCAAAATTCTTGTTCATCAGTAGCTGCTTTAGCTGAGGCAGCAAGAATTAAATCTTAACAATTTTTATGTTTAATATATTTTTCTAAAACGTAACATTAATATATACCCATTTATAATAAATATTTTTTTTAAATTTCATAATGCAGTAGTATTTTTAGAGAAAGATGCGTTTAATATTTATTGTTTTGGAACGATGATCTGTAAAATTGATGTATCGAATATGAATTGCTTTAACATTTATTCCCCATTTAAACTCCGCGACTGCACTCTTGGTAGGGAGGGAGGGCTATTAAGTCGACACAACCTTTCATTATTGTTATAATTAGGTCCAATGACTTTTAGCGTAAAAATCGGAGCACGCAGTAGACCTCAATACTACATACACACCTCAGATGTTGTTATACCTCCATTGGCTGCTGGTGCCGTTNCGGAGCACGCAGTAGACCTCAATACTACATACACACCTCAGATGTTGTTATACCTCCATTGGCTGCTGGTGCCGTTTCCGTATTTGACCAAGCCACTCAGGACTAACATTGAGGCTGTGACTTGGAAGCACTAAGCACGCGTTTGCCAAAACACGGGCCAGAACACTTTTTTTTAGCCAATTGAAGAAACTGGACGACCCTACAGTACTTTTGGGCTGCATCTTGTCTCGAAATCTTTTCGCGAAATATCACTGCCCCTAATCGTAATGAATAAGTTGCAGGCTTAATGTTCGGCGACAGTAAAATGAACCATTCGTAACCTGCAGTAATGGCGCGGATTTTCGAATCAGATACTCACAGGGAAGATCGCCGGTCACTAAGCGCCGCAGTGTAAGGTACCGGACAAAAATACCTTCTTGTATGTCATTTACGCTACTTCGTGTAGTTCATTCGTGGGTACTTCGAATTTTTCTGAAACCCTGCTAAAGTACCGCTTTCATTCTATTGATTCCGACTCATGCATACAAAGCTTAACTAAGTCTAGAAAATTACACCCAAAANAAAGTACCGCTTTCATTCTATTGATTCCGACTCATGCATACAAAGCTTAACTAAGTCTAGAAAATTACACCCAAAATGGACAACGCACTGCAGTCGTGCGCACTCAGTTTAGTAATATTTTGAACGAGAACTATTTCTTACTAGGCATTACGAACACGCGTTTTTTTCTCAAAGTTTTATTTAATATTAACTATAAAGTTAATAACAATTCACAAAACGTTTGGAATATACATACAGAATGCACAAACGTGTGGAGTATACGTAACGTAAGAATGGCAATTAGACGTTACCAATGGTACCGATACAAAACGTGAAATTCATAGTGTTTCTAACAAAACCATTTTTTAATATCACGGACAAATAAACACTTCAGAACAATAAAGTTAACGTAATGGTGTCTCTGACTAGAGAGGGTTTCTTTCTTCTCACTGCAGCTTAGTACCGCGTATGGCCTCCACGTGCATTGTACAGATCCTTAACACGCCGTGGCATGCTTGTAATTGGACGAAGACCCCATTCCATCCGGGCAGCTCTTATGAGATCTGGAAGTGCTTCTGGAGGTTGTGGACGATTATAACCTGCTGTTTTCAGTTTGTCCCAGACATGTTCAATGCGTTAGTGCGCTCTCAGTTTGACACAAAATAACTACATAACTCCTACCACCCGAGCTGCCATATCTCACACTATTCCAAACTTTTTGTGAGCTGCGTATAAGCAGAATTTAAATTCAACCACAAATAAAATACATTTATTTCAACAGAAGTATAAATCGCTCGTGATATATGACATAGCTGGGTAACAACCAAACACGTCATGGATGGGGTAGTTATCCATAATTTTTTATTCAAGAAGTGTGAAGATACCGTGGATATACTTTATATTGAGTCTCAATGAGTTCAAGAGGGTTCGAAAGGGTTAAAATTATTAAAGCCACTTGTTGCTTAATCTTTTCAATTTGGTATCGTAGGCCTATTCACCTTGAAAAAAAAAAAAATTGCGGAGTCGTTTATCGAATGTAGTTCCCATACACGCCGTGCAGTCGTCTGGACCCATCAGGCTGATGAGTCTTACCAAGCACTCACCCCCTCACCCCCTCTGCCAGTAAAAAACCACCCCCTTCCTCAACAGTAATTAATCACTGCCCACCGGTCTCCTCCGGGAGGTCGCGCGAATCGGCGGTGATTACACTTCATTAGCGGATTGCAGTTGCGTGCCGACACGTTCTCCTGTTATCGCCGTGCCCCGCCGTGATTTAGGCCCCTTCACGACGGCCTGCGCCCTCGCACACATCACCTGCAATTACCGCGGGACCTCCGCCCTGCCTGGGTAATTCTCTGCGCGTTCCCCGTCTATTAAAAATCTTCCGGTCTGTAACTCACTGCTCTGACGCGCCTGTTACAAGCCATGCATCACGGTAATTTTTTTTTTTTTTTTTCATTAACTGAAAGAGAAATTTTACGAACACCACATAAACGTAAATATTTGTAGTCAAGTGATTATAGTTTCTAAAATATAGCACCAAAAAGTCGAAAATGTCGGTGTATGGGAGCCTAAAACCGGACTCACAATCATGTCGCATTCGTCGGTCGTTATTCCAGCGGTCACGTGATATTCAACAAATCCCAGAGAACAATTTAATTTTCTATCCATCCATCCGTCAAATATTTACCAAACCGTAACTTTCGACGGACGGATGAGCCACCTCCCTCTGACGACATTCATTAGATGTGAATACACACTTTGAAATAAAATGCAAGGCGGTGGATCTGTGTTTATTTATATTTGGTGATAAATTCAGGAATTCCACATGTAAACGGATTCAGTATAAATTCTTATCAGGCGAAAAAAATTATTTCACCAAAATATTTCTCTCTTGAAAAATGTATTTCCAACCAAAATATTTCCCCAACTAAAGAAATATCACAATGTTAAGTTGTCACACTGAAATTTTGCCGTGCAGAAGGATTGACGGACGACGGATTGTATTGAATTGCTTTCAACTGACGGACGAAAACACAAACGGATGACTGACTGACGGACGGATGGTTATGAGCCCAGCTTAAGTTTCTATGCTTCTAATTGACTTTACCAAATGAATCACATGTCGTGTGATCTATATAACATACACAACATTTTAATATAGTTTAAAGGATATTTAACAATTGGTACTCGGGTACTGGCATCCTGGATCTCTTTCAAAATAGGTATTGATGATTTGCCGAAACATTTTTATTCGTCCAAAAGAAACGAATAAATATTACTATTATTTTCTCTCACTTACCACGACGTATAGTCTATTCGCGGTTTCTTCGCACTTTTTGAATCAAACCTTTGAAAAATCAACTCGTGTTTGACGTGTTTGGTTGTTTCCACAAGCTTTTATACTTCTGTTAACGTAAAATAACATTATTTTTGATTAAGTAAAACTTTCATTCGTACATAATCTACAAATTGTAACCTTTCATTTATAATTAATATGAATCAAACTAGGGAAGTACGAAAAAGTTCTCAAGCCAAATTTTATCAACCTGAGTGCGCACTAAAGCGGTGCGTTGCCCCTTTGGTGTAATTTTCCACATTCGGTTAAGCTTTGTTTGCGTGAGGCGGAGGGATATCCTGGAAGCAAAACTTTAGCAGGGTTTCAGAACAGTTGGAAGTAACCGTGAGTGGGCCATATACAGCGTGTCCGAAGCCTGGAAATCTGCAGGGCGAAATGGCATCACTGGCCAGCAAGATGGCGCAACTCGCTTTGCCAGACAGCGACTGGAAACTAACAATTCTGTGGCGTTATGAAATGCCAAGCAGTCTTTCCGTTGGCAGCAATCTTATGAGGGACTTTCAGACGTGACAATGTAATTTTATCCTATCATTTTAAACGCAAAAGTGTGGTGCTTGTTCTTACGCTACTCTAATATCCTGTGACAGTATCTTCGTAAAAAAAACACACATTAGAAACGGAAATATAAAAACCCTCTTTGAGAGAGAAATATGTTATGTTTTTTTGTAATGATATCAGTAGGGCCAGTGACTTTTCTCGTAAAAATCGGAGCACACGGTAGACTTCAATACTATATACACGCCTCAGCTGTTGTTATACCTCCATTGGCTGCTGGTGCCGTGTCCGTCTTTGACCAAGCCACTCAGGACTAAGTAACTCCGACACTGAACCTTCGTGATTCGTGCGCAAACGGTTAACACGGGCCAGAACATTTTTTAGCGAATCAAAGAAGCTGGGCTGTATCTTGTCTCGAAATATTTTCGCGAAATATCACTGCCCCTAGTTCTCAATAATCATAATAATCATGTAGGACCCCAGTACGAACGCGCACATCCACACAGGACGCATCTAAATTCTATCGACAAACTTTGACTGTAGGTTAATCACGAAAAAATAAGTTAAAAACATACACACAACCTATGGTCTAAAGTGAATACTAAGAGTGGTAAACAACTTTGAAGCATGCAGTAACTAATCAGACACCAGGCTCGTTCCCGGATCCTCACGGGGAAGGGGGGGGNGTGGTTAGCCTGCTCACCTCCCACCATGGTGAACCGGGTTCAATCCTCGACCGGGTCGTTCTTGGATTTATCGCATGTGGAATAGTGCCGAACGATGCCGCTGGTCCGCGGATAGTAGATATAAATGGAAGTTTCCAGGGCAAGGGCTGGGGCAGAGGAACTACTGATCCGCCATCTTTGATCCGTTATATTGTTTCCCTCCGCCATCTTGTTTCCGTTTTTTGTCATCTTGTTTTAAGCCGTCATCTTGTTTTAGACCGTCATCTTGTTTCCTAATTACTCACCGTATCTGTCACATGCACTCCACATGCTGTAGTTATATCGTCGTCCGCTAGAGTGCACCACAGATCCCTGTAATGTTGTTTATTGCTGCAAGTGTGTGCCACTGTCGTCCGCCATCTTGTTTTCATTTGTCCTTCATTCAATTTTCGTCTACTAGGGGAGTTGGTGTCGCTCTCGCGCGGTCACCATGTTGGTTGTAGAGTTGGCCGCTAGGGGAGCTGTTTTTTTTTTAAATTTAATTTTCGCAGAGTTCAAATTATTGTCTGAAGGAGGGTGGGACCGAACTGCCGAACCTTGGGTCGGCATGCAGATTCTTTGCTGAAATGAGAAAGTAACTAGGGTCTTATAAGTGCTCATTTTACCGTGAACAGCCTATACCATTCATATATAAGTGTGTGTGTGTGTGTGTGCAGAACCTACAAAGAACCTAACAGGAAAACGCGATAGATAAATCTCTTTTTATGCATCGGCGTGCTTCTTCCTTTAAAATGCCAAAAATGCCAAAATCTGAATACAATTTTTATATCTGTCATAATTCAGCCGTTAAAGGGAGCAAAATTGGGAAAATTTTTTGTTTCACGATTTGTTCGATGTCTCTTTACATCAGATCAGAGACCACTGTGCTGTTTTCTTCGGAAGGCTTACTAAAACGTATGCCAAAAAACCAAGTCAATATAACTGAAAAATGTTTAAATACCTTCGGGGTTTATAAAAGGGGGTGGGGGTTAAGAGAAGCCGTGGACTAAATCATTTAATTTCTATATTGCACACGTTAATTAAATTATAGATTCAAATTCTGGGCGGACGTACCCACGGAAATATAATTAAATAACTTATTTCAGCCACACCATTCCTACAGCTGGCAAAGCCACGGGGTGGTGGGTTGTTGGAGGAGAGGGGTTCTTCCAGTTTGCCAAACACAAAAAAAAGATATTTCCAGGTTAGTCAGTAATAAAATACATAAGTTTGGTGATTGCAGTGATAATTGTGTTCAGATATAAGCAAACCAATAACTCCTTCAAAATTATGGCAGAAAGGCAATTTTTAACACACACGAGTAATTTTTATTGCGTACTTATTAATGCTTGTCCCAGATAAATTGGGCATATCGAAGTATATTGTTGATTAGATAGCTTCACACCAAACTGGCGATTAACTTATTTATCGAATACTTATTAAAAGGCTGCAATTTTCTCCGATAACGAAGTCTTTCAGCCGGGTGCATGTGGACTTGAAAAATGGCTGCCGAATGAACGAGATATTTTACACACAGTGAACAGTTTCTGTACTTGTTACAAACAACTATCTGGAAACTACGAAATTGCCAAGTAATTTCTTGTAACGCTACAGCTAAAATGTTGTATGATTACAAAACATTATTTTAGGAAGCATACTAAATTTCCAGCGTAGCTCAGTGTTTACATATGATAAACTTGCTTGTTAAAATTCAACATTAGTGTTACGCATACGACACTAAGATTTTGTGAAATATTTACTTGTCTAATGGAGTTCATAGTTTCACTCGTACGATGCATGAGTAAAGTGATCAGGCCGATGACAAAGTTAATTTTACTAACGGCGCACGAATACACCAAGTGCATACAGGTAGGCCTTAAGCGGTGTTTTCAAAAGTCTCAGCTTACCGTGAACAGCATATAACTACGGCCACCTGGTTTTTCGCGGAAAAATATTTCAGGAGACAAGTTGTGTTCCAACGCAGTTCCGTTTAGGAACCACTTTCGTGATTAGATCATTTGAATTGTCACGCGTCTTATTTGTCTACTCGCGAATAACGGACGGACAGTATCGGAGAAACTTAATTCTGATTGGCTCACTCGTGTAACGGATTGTCTTCACACATAAGACAAGCGGCGAATAGTCAATGAAGACTGCAAGTGTACGCATAGAACATTCGAGACCAGCTTCTGCGTGAATCTTTTCGCGAAAAACGGGTGAGTACCTATAACAGCTCATTAAGAATAATTCCACTGATTGAAATCACTGGCGCAGATTTTACAGTGCACCAGCTAAATTAGGAACCGAACGATTTCGTTTCCGAGCCGAACGACCGCGAAGGAAGAAAAAAATACGTTTTTATTTGCCGGAAGCAGTTGGCGGCGGGCTCCCTGAGCGACATGCAAAGTGTTTGCTGAACGGCTGTTCGTTAATTCCCAGGCGTCATTACGAAGATGCCTTCTCTCCCGCTGATTGGCCGGGAAACACGGCGGCCGCGAGAGGACGCAAGTCCCCCCGAAGTAATCACGTGATAGTGTTTGCTAGTCCACAACAAGAACACAGCGTGTCTGGTCTGGCGCGAAGTCGGAGCGCATTGCTTCGGGCGAGTGCCTTGTCAATGCATTTGCATGCACCCACCCACACACCCACACACATACACACACACACCCCAGCAAAATACTGAAAAAGGAATAATGCCATTGTCTGAATCAAGCCCTTACCGTACTCATACATTTTTCGTTGAAGGTGTTGCAAGATAAAATATATATTTTTTTCAAATTTGCTTACGAACTTCTTGTAACATCTGACATTTTGGAACGTATGGAAAGGTTTCCAGTATATCCATGGGACGAGAAACAACCCCTTATAAAATAGTTTGTGTGTCGGCGGCAACACACAGCATTTCCCAGGGAAAGGCGTTGTCTGTACTGGTACTATATTCTGGACTTGCGTGGCACCGAAAAAGATTTCAACTATCCTGCAATATGTCAGACGTAAAGAACATACTCGGGATAACATTTTTAAGGGGCCAAGTCTACCGACACAGCCAAAGCACTGACTTCATGATTATTATTTTTACCACTTTTATACCAAGGGCATTCATTATTTAAGAAAAAAAATTATTTTGGTTGATTGGACTACAGAGAATACGGTGAATCGAGTAAATATAAATATGTCAACGAATGTAGAATAAAGATGGCATATATTAAATCTGTTTTGCAGTTTGTCATAAGTTCCACAATATTATTTCTCCGATTCTTAGAGACCCTAGCTTAAAGCTATCAGAGGCAGCGAAACGTTAGACTCCACAGTCATCTACATATTGCAGCAGTGGTCCTGATGCATATACATATATATAGGGGAGAGAGAGAGAGAGAGAGAGAGAGAGANTTGAGAGAGAGAGAGAGAGAGAGAGACTTCAAACGAGCCATAACCGCGGCAACCACTGCTAGAGAGCACTTTTCTCTTAAAACATTGTTTCTTCTTTCCGTAAAAATAATTTTATACGAAATTTGTAATGTTTTAATTTCAATGAACTCATTTGGAAACGTAATTTGAAAAATGTAAATTACTGTCACAACGTTTTACAAACAATTTTGTTNATTTCAATGAACTCATTTGGAAACGTAATTTGAAAAATGTAAATTACTGTCACAACGTTTTACAAACAATTTTGTTGCCAAAATTGTTCCTGCATCACTACTAGTAGGGCAAATTTTATACGCACTTTGTTATGAAACAAACGAAATCTTTTATGCTAATCCATGTTTATAATGAATTTCAAGTCTAAAATAATTGCTTGTTAAAATGCCTCTCTATTTTTACACAATCCAAGGCAGAGTATAGTGAAATTTGCTCTAATTAGCTCATAGTGTTACAAAAATAATCACGACAATTAGTCTTCAAGGATTTGTTTACAAAATAACAAAATTACAGTACAGTCACTAACACAAATGCCAACCTGCTGTCCGCATCTAGACCCTTTCGATTTCGTTATATAAGTAGCTGTAATTTTAATTACGCATTTGTAATTCAGGTAATTCTCCATACTTAACATTAAATATGTTAATTATAACTCTTTCTTGTCTGCTTTGAAGTGGTTTCCTTGCTTTTAGTTTTCGACGCATGTTGACGTTTCAGTCCACCATCTTACTCAACATTGGTTACTCGAAGTGGTTTTGCCCCGATGATAAAACAACATTACCAAGCTGAAAGTACATTTACTCTTGCATGCGTACGGAGTATGTTAATATTACGAAACATCAAAGGTGCAACTAATAATTTAAAGTATTATGTTTGACCCAAATAATTGCAACCCCCCCCCCTTTTTTTTTCTAATTATTTCTACCGCAACCATTCTCTATAGCGGCTAGCTAGACAATGTTTTTTCCTATGTCACTGGCAATGNTTTCTAATTATTTCTACCGCAACCATTCTCTATAGCGGCTAGCTAGACAATGTTTTTTCCTATGTCACTGGCAATGTTTATATTTGACGCCATCTTGGAATGGGTAGGTACAGTTTAGCTTTCGTGTTGTAGTCTGTCTGGAATTACGTTTGTCACCTTGGGATGGCTCGAACTGCCAAGTCAGGCCTCNGTAGGTACAGTTTAGCTTTCGTGTTGTAGTCTGTCTGGAATTACGTTTGTCACCTTGGGATGGCTCGAACTGCCAAGTCAGGCCTCGCCCCCTCACTATTGTCTTTATAATATACCGAAAAGAAAATATGCCTACTGAAAAAAATTGTGCGGGCCTCTTCTGTTGTGTACGTTAAATAGCAAATAACGATTTAACGAAATATTTGCAGTTTGTCTTCCCTGTAAAAAAATCTTCTTGCAAACTTCCTAAACTGTAACGGAAGTTTTTAACCTATACACTGTATGGTAATAATACCACACAGCAAGCTGCAGATACAGGAATCTTTAGCGTCGCTAGTATACAAAATTGGAAACTTCCCTACGCATTTGACTGTTTCCTGAACCAATTTAGGAACGCTACAATGAATTTATAGGGGAAATAATTTTGCACCCGCTTTCTCACTAAGCGTATAACCCGGTATTGGTAAATTCCTGAATAATTATATTTTTCACAGAGAGCTTGGGTTACGGGAAAAAATATACGCCTACGAGAATGCCAACGGCCGCGGTGGTGTCGACGTCAATGACCTATTCGCCTCACGCCCAGGAGAACCGGGTTCGAGTCTCGGCGGCGTCGCCTTCAGATTATCGCATGTGGGAATCGTATCGGACGATACCGCTGCTCGGCGGGTTTTCTCGGGATCTCCCGTTCCCCCCGCCCTTGCACCTCGTTCCACCCTCATCGAATCTCACGACAACGACATTAAGAGCCGTCGAAATGTGTCCACTGCTACGAGAATGTCAGTTCGTTTGCTTGGAAGGAGACACCTACCTGTATTCATTAAAGGCGTCTCGCAGAAACTGCTGCTTTTCTANTGTCAGTTCGTTTGCTTGGAAGGAGACACCTACCTGTATTCATTAAAGGCGTCTCGCAGAAACTGCTGCTTTTCTATTTCTGTATCCAGAACCTCCTGACCACTTAGTGATTGGTGTTGGAGAACGTACTAGTAAAAATTCCCTGTATGTCGATACTACGCATAAGCTGTCTTACAAATGCAGCTGCCTCGTTTCTTTGAAATGAACAGGGAAAACGTGCAAATGCTTATCTGTAAGTACATATGGCGTTGCCACGGGTTTTGAACATATCAGTTGAAAAGGCACACATCAAGGTGACTCATTACTCACTGTGCAGTTATTATTATTTTCTCGAGTTCCCAGAAAGATATGCGACTTCGGAGCCTGCGTGGAAGTGCAAGGGCGAGGGGGGAGTATTGAGTGAGTAAAGTGTTGTTTCTGGAAAGGCGAGACAGGCGTGTTTATCCCAGGCGTTATCGACAGAAGCATGATGCAGAGAACGTACCCGGTGAGGCGGCGGGAGTTTGAAAACATTACTCCGAGAGTAACATAGACGATAAACTCGACAAAGTTAAAGTTAAGGCCCTTTCACGTAAATCAAATTTTTCTTCATATTACCTTTAATTTTTTATGAAATCAATTCGTTAAATGCTATATTACGTCATACGAACATAATAATCGCCGCCACTTTATTTTTCAATTTCTTAAATATAATGATTTTTATTTAGTTTAGAACGTTTTCTTGAATCCAAAATTTCAGTCGCCGATCACAGCTTTTCTGACAACAGTAATGGAAGTAATCTTTCAAAAAAAGATTTGTGACCACATTAAAAGTTGTCACAAAAGAGTGTTTTGGGACAGCCAATGAGTAAAGTCTATTCGCAGAGTAACGTTTTGAAATGCCACCCGAATGAGCATTCTCGGACGGTCGTGTACGTCCACGTATTCGAAAATCCACTGGCGCATCCACCGATGAACACCGGACTTTGGAAAAAAAACTGTTTCGGTTGAGACCCGGTTCAACCGATTGATCCGCCAGTTCAACCAGACTGAAAATTCTGTGGACCTGGTGTATATGCACCAAAACATCAACCGATGAATTTTATAACACTTATTCTGAAAAATAAAAGAAAAAAAACGCCATCTTACCGTTATTTTCAAGCGTTTCAGAATACAAAGGCTGTTCACGACGAAGCGAGCAATTTTTAAAGTCTGCNTTAAACTCTGCTAAGTTTCTATTTTCAGCCCGTTGGTTGCGTGTCTTGCCGAGTAACTGCTTTCAGCTGGTGTTGAGATCAGCTGACTCATGTCCACTGCATTCCTATTAAATAAATATAATTAAAAAGTAATAAATATTGTTATCAGAACTATGAACACGTACATGTTAACTTTAATAAATAATACAGTTTTGTGAAATTGTATTGATGTTTACCGCTATTTTTTTCTGTTTGCGTATAAATTAATGCTGAGGTCGTAAGTAAATATTTTTGGTTTAGATTGCTAACAGAATAGCTGAAGAGTTATGCATTACTCTTTCACTGTTACAGAAAAATAAATGGGGTGTGGGGAGCGCACCCAGGGCAAGGCAACACCCTCCGAGAGACGGTCTTTCTAGCTGGGTCCCGTAGGTGACCGTCATCCACGAGCATGACAGAGATGAGACCCTAGAATGGAGCGGGGCTGGAATGCAAGGGCGGGGGAAGCGGGAGTACCCCGAGAAAACCCGCCGGCAAGCGGCATCGTCCAGCACGAGTCCCACATGCGAAAATCCGGGAGTGAACCCGCCGGGGATCGAACCTGGATCGCCGTGGTGGGAGGCGAGCGCCCTGNTCCGGGAGTGAACCCGCCGGGGATCGAACCTGGATCGCCGTGGTGGGAGGCGAGCGCCCTGGACACTACGCCACCTCTGCCCCACTGTTACAGAAGCAACGCTAAGACACTCGTGGGGACTCCTGCGCAGTAACCAAGGCCAGGGAGGTTCGACGTCTGAGGAGCCGACAAACCGGCGCCTCCGAGGCAACGCGGGGGTACACGAGCGTCATTGGCCGTCGGCGCGGAGTCGAACAAATAGCTGTCGCGGTCGCCCAGGAACGTCTACGGGCGAGGCCTGTCCTTATCTCGCCTGAGATTACGGGGCAGATAACTCGGGCGCCCCGCGTCCTCGGGAACTTCCTGGAACGGAACCGATTTTCTCCGGCTCGAGGTGGCGATAAGGGGGAAAACTAAGCCTTGCTTACCGCGAGCCTACATCGGCCGGCCATCACCATGTGTTTACTTAACAATTCTTCCTTGTAATCTGCCCCGACACCGCTCCCTCCCGGGTGCAACTGCGTCGAGCNACCATGTGTTTACTTAACAATTCTTCCTTGTAATCTGCCCCGACACCGCTCCCTCCCGGGTGCAACTGCGTCGAGGCAGAACCGAGAAATCTGCCAAAAAATAGTGACATAGGTGCTACAACTACATCCCACCCAAAGTTCCTGCCTACCTGCCACTTGAACTGCGTTGCAGAGAGTTTAAAATACCCCTTATCCCACGAAACTTCTATTAAACGTGCATCCAATGTGCTGCTGCTCTACGAAAAGTGGGTGAAGATATTTGGGCGGCTCTTAACATCGTGGTCTTGAGAGCCGATGAGGGCGAAGCGAGGTGAATATGGAGCAGCGCTGGGATGTAAGGGCTGGATAAACGGGAGATCTCCGAAAAAAAACTCGCCGACACGATTCCCATGTGCGAAAATCCGTTAGCGATCCCGCTGGGAATGGATCCCGTTCCACCCATGTATGCAATTGTGTGCATTGGGTCTGAATGTGTTAAGGCAAGCTTATAATCATTTATTTTACAAAAAGAAAATACAAACTGCTACCAATAAAAATATGCATTAATTTTTATTTTTAAGCAATAAAAAAAGATTCTAGAACATTTTATAGCGTGATTTTAAAGACTTCTTGAAATAAATTCATGATAGGCTATCTTATTTTAATGTGAATTATTTCAATTCGGTGAAGGAGTTAGTTTTCATTATTTGTTCATCCCAAAAACACTAGAATTGTGATTTTGACGTCATTATGCAAAAAATATTTAGTTTAAAATTTTATAATGCATAGAAAGAGTACTTACAATTAATGTCTACAAGTTAAACTGTATTTCGTACAAATACAAAATACATTTTTTCGTGTTGATGAATTGCATTTTTTCGTGACCAACAACTTTAATCAGGGCTGTCAATAGTGCTCAATTCAACGTGAACAGCCTATACACCTGACGACCCACAGTGACATAAAGGTTTATCCAGACAGTAAAATATTTTTTTTTTTCTATAGGGCCAAAAATAGATCTGTATTTAGTTGGCCGAACAAAATAGTTTGTAGAGTAAACAAAACCTCAAATTCAACCAAATTAATTTTGTTAATCTAACAAAATACACACTTGAATGAACAAAACCTCAATGTGTTGGACCAAAAAAAAAAATTAGTTGAATCAACTGTACGTATTAACTCGAGAGAATGTTTGCATTTTTTGTGACAACTAGAACAGTAAGAGTGTTTGTCAGTGCATTTATTAATGCTTAATAATACTATAAACAGACAAATAAAACATGTTCATCAAGAATATCTATTTGCGCAAGTTGCCCAGTATTGGAAATTTTTGTATTGAAAAATACTCCTAGTTTATCANTTCATCAAGAATATCTATTTGCGCAAGTTGCCCAGTATTGGAAATTTTTGTATTGAAAAATACTCCTAGTTTATCAGTAGTCACTTTAGCTGAGATTGTTACAGCATGGTGCTCGGTATCTACGTGCCAATGTCGACCCGACTTCAATTTTTTTTTCCTTTGTTAACAAAAAGTTTTTAACGTACGTTGACCCAAACAAATATTATGCTGAACCAACCTAATCTTTGGTTGGGGCAACCAAATAATAACAGCAATATAATTTGGTTTCAATAACATAAACATTCCATTGTCCCTATACAAACAATTAATATTTGGTTGCGCCAAACAAATTATGTTTGATTCAACAAAACCCCCCTTCTCAATGCGTGCTCGCATGATGTCACGCATCGACCTCTCTGCATCTTGTTATAGCGTGATCTCGAAATCGCTGCTACTTCTGTCATTTGCGCGCATCCCTGCCATACACTAAAGACGAGGCAGACCTTCTTATTCGTCTTCTGCGCACGTTCCCAACAACGACCTACCCCAAAGTAACACACCTGCCAAAGTCACGTGGTCAACAGTGAAGCACGTGTTTGTTTATAGCTTTATTTTTTTTANCCCCAAAGTAACACACCTGCCAAAGTCACGTGGTCAACAGTGAAGCACGTGTTTGTTTATAGCTTTATTTTTTTTTTTAATGAAAAGCACTAGCATGTGAATGAAATAATTTTACAAATTCAACCAAACTGCATTACAAATTGGTTAGAGGAAATGTAAAAACCTGTCGAAGCACTTGTCTACTAAACAGCATTCTAACCTCACATCCAATCCACGCCGTTTTTGCCAGAAGCGTTGGCGGAAAAGCAGTTAAACGCTGGGACACGAGGACAAATTGCACGCAGCCAGCGAGATCGGTCCACCTCATCTTCAGTCTTTGGTCCGAACCAGGAAGGAGGGATGGGTAGTGACCAAAGAACAGAGTTCCGTAATCAGGTCTCAAGGTAGCAGCAACCGAATTTCTGTACCGTAATTCTGTTTTTTTTTTAGCTAATGCAGGAATCATCCGAATAAACTGGCATTCCAAATTTTGTTTATGTTGGCGCTACTAAATTAATGTTTGGCCATTGACAATCTCGGCGCGCGTGATGTGATACGCGAGCACATGCTTGCAGCTGTTGTCGAGTGATCTCCAAGTTGGCTATTTTTTTCCCCTTCGCTGCCATTCCACTAGTTTTAGAAGGTATTTTTTTTAAAGCCATTTCTAGTTAAACTCTACTGGCTTATTGGTTATAATTTCAGAGTAGGTGTTGTATCTTTATTTATTGTTTTTTTGTGACCAATGGTCTAGGGCAGCGTTTCCTAACCTTTTTCAGCCACGGACCCCCACTTATTTCACTCACTTCAGTCGGTCTCGCACACCGCCCGCTGGCGCACGTTCGTCGTGCTAAGTAAGCGTAGGGATTACCAGACACCTGGTGGCATTTATTTATTATTGTTAAATGGTCCAGAGATGAGACTGTGGAACCCCATACATATACTCGCGGACCCCCAGGGGTCATCGGACCCTGGGCTAAGAAATACTGGTTTAGGGAATATAATTTTTTTTGTTTTTTTTTTTCTTGTTTGTTATTTGAGTGGGTAAAAAAAAAAAAGATTACCCTTACAGAAAAACCCAGTTGGATTTGCTTATGTAGAGCTCTGGAGTCTTGCATCAATTTTTCTGTTTCAGAAGTCCTCTTCTTCAGAGGGGGTCCCGTCTTCTCGAGAAGTTGTTGATGGTTCACCCGGAGTTGGCGGGGGTCACCGGACGAGACTCCTCTTGCTCTGAAGTGACGGGGAGTACTGGGGCATCTCTTCTCATTCGCAGGCATCCACGGCGACCCCGCGAGGGGGAAGGGGGGCTGCCCCGGGGCGGCGAGCCATCACGGCACGCAGGACAGCGGGCAGCGCGTGGCTGAGAGAC
>NQII01004459.1:10544-68937 GCA_002778355.1 Clitarchus hookeri
TATATATATATATATATATATATATACATATAATACAAATGATAGGCTTGTATTTCAACCTACATTATTAAGAAATTGACACTAAGTAATTTTTTTTCTATAAATCAAATGAGATGTATAAATAACAAGGAATAGGAATAAAATTATTGCAAATTATACTTGGAGGAAAAAACAATTTTTTTTACCTTTCCAACATGATGAGTTGAAACCATGCCATGATTTTGAATTATAAGGTTATTTAGTAGTTCGTTTTAGTATTACATTAATCTTGGTCTGGTTCACTGAAGTGGGAAAATGCCTGCAAGAGACTGGAATCTCATGCGAGGACATCAAGAAGAAACTCCAAAAACACCAGGGTTCCCAACCAAAGCCGAAGCTGAAAACAGGAAAGGTTGGACTGATGAGAGAAAGAAGCCACATCGGCTACGGGTGAAGGAATTATAGACTAACGTCAAAACCAGAGGGAAACCGTTGAAATGATGTGGTCCTTAGATGACTAAAACGAAGGAAAAAAAATTAATTTTGAAATGTTATGATTTTACTCAATTAGAAATGACGAAATTGCCGCCACATTAGTTTCAAAAACAATATTGTAAAAAAAAATATGTAAAAAATAATTTTTTTTAATGATTTGTTTTTAGAGATTACATATAATCAAAGCTTAATTTATTAAGACTTAGAGGGAAATTGTTTATATTAATATATTCAAACTATTTTCTTTTAATGTAAGTACTGTAATAACAACATTAGGGACACTTCGGGCATGATTAATGTATAATAAATATATTCAGTTAAAGGTATAGATATTCTTGAATATATTTGCCAATCTCGTTTAGTTTACTTCGATACGTTATTGCGAATCATAAACGAGGTTACTGCAATTACAAACTGAACGGTACCAAACAGCAAATTACATAATAATAAATCAACCTGCTTGAATGTCTGAACTTCAAAACCTGTCTTTATAAACACGTAATTTGATAACTTTGTAACGCGATTTTACCAATTTTATAAAAATATCAATTACGTGCCGCTCACACGACGAGCCCGGATAGCTCAGTCGGTAGAGCATTAGGCTTTTAACCTAAGGGTCCAGGGTTCAAATCCCTGTTCGGGCGTAGTTCTTTTTTTTTTGTCTATACTTGCATGCTTGTACGTGCAATCCAGAAGAGTGGTCATAGCTGAGAGCATAAGATGCTTTATCAGTTTTAGGTGACATAATTGGTAAACGATGAAAAGTTTTGATTCTGTTTAGATTTTATTTAAAGGTATTTGTTGAAAAACTGTCAAAAGCACAAAAATAAATTTTCGCTAGATCAAGAGATATTTGAAAGTCTAGAGAGGTGAAAATATCGTATGTAAATAAAAAAAACATAATGGCGGATCACACGTCCGGAGTAATTACAAGTTCATAGCACATATTCACGAAGATGTACTGTTTGTATGTCTACATTTCACAACAAATGACGATGCATCTGTATATTTATAGAAGGGTGTATTTTTCAACCCTTTTAACAATTTTAATATACATATGTAGATGAACAAAGTATTTATATATATAATATATAAAGGCCAAAAATATTAGCTGCATTACTAGCTTTAACAGATCATACAGAGAAAAAACCGTAAAACGTCATCTAGACCGGTTATATTTCTGACAGTACGCACGGAAAAAAATAAAGACATGAGAATATAGCTTAAAATTACGAAACTAAAATTATCTCAGTTTACGTTAATCAACACTATCATTACTGATAAGTGAAATAAGGTAAATCAATAAGTTATGGATATATAAAAATATTTCATCGATCTAACTTATATGGTCATTTTATCTATTTGTCATATTATAAGATTTAAGTTTGATTCTGGAAATAATAAAATATTTCCACCATAAATAAAAAATATAATGTTTTACATAAACTGGACAAGTGTATATCCCACTGAAGTTACTTAAAGGCAATTACAAAACACGTGGCTACGTTGCGACTATGGGCCATTAAGTTTAGTTCGCATGGTAATAGTTTCTCGTGAGGTGAGGGGATTGATGTTAGCACACAAACTGCTCGCGGTGCATCGCATTACGAGCCTACCACCCAGCCACTCACCGTGAGTGGTATGGTCGCCACACAACGTTCAGCGTGGCACTGCGTGCAACTTCGCTCTGTCGCTCGGCTTTATGGACAGTAAACCGTTCACGTTAAATTGTGCTCTTTTGAAATCCACCTTTGAAAAATATCACTTCCCCTACCAGCACATAGAGCGCGCTGTCTAGCGTGAGATGTTAACTATGGAGGGAAAGTAATTCCATTATTAATTTGTTAAATTAAATGATTTAGATATACATGAAATGATCTGTTTTGCTTTCTGCTTTTTTGCTTTTTAATATACATAACGGAATTAATAAAAAAAAATCAATATTTACTTCCTTAATAAGTATACAATTTCACTTTACCGAAGCATGAGTAAGGTCATCAAGCCCATTGCAATGCTATTTTTGAAAATGGTGCGATATTACATACGCAATGTGCATACAAGTAGACCTTAAGCTGCGCTTCCAAAAGTGCTTAATTCACCGTGGCCAGTCTACAAGCACGTGTCTGACATTCCGCATTCACAGGCAAGCGGCAGAGTCTTACGAGTGAACAATAAGCGAGCAACACGCAGAACAAATCGCTGCGATGAAACGGAGATCTCAAAAGTTACGGGAAGAAAAGAACAATGAATGGTTAAACAAAAAAACTAAACAAAAAACAACGAAAATAACATTTTAAATTTTGTTTTCTCTTACGTTTTATGCAAAGTAAGTAGTGAGTGTAAAAGTGAACGTACGATGACTAATCACACGCAATAACGCCTATTTGTGCTCGGCGGCTAACTACGAATGTCGCTGACAATGACAGAAGACAATACAGTCGTTTTCTCTCCCCCCTAACTACTTCTCTGGATCTCATGGCGCCGCGGTGGTGTAGTGGTTAGACTACTCGCCTCTTGTCAAGGCTAACCAGGTTCGATTCCCGGTGGGATCGCTCCCGGATTTTTGCATGTGGGAATCGTGACGGACGATGCCGCTGGTCGGCGGGTTGTCTCGGGGATCTCCCGTGTCTCCCCGCTCTTTCAATCCGGCGCTGCGTATCTCTCGTGTCCTTGTAATAATCGTTTTTCTCAAACAATTAAAATAGAGGATAAAGAGATACAGATTTTTATTATGAGTGTAACAGTGCTCATAATAAATAATACTCAAAAAATATCAAAAAGGATTTTTTACAAATTTTTTTCGCGAAATTACTTTTCCGGTCACTAATTAAAATATTGCAAACATTAAAATCAAACGGTTCATTTCTTTGTTTAATACGCATTCGCCATATTAGTGATGTAGGCCTATAAGCGATTCTAACAATTTCATAGTCTCCACTGATCCACATGTGAATAAAAAATCTAGGCCAGTGTTAATTGTGTACGAGGCGGAAGGATACAGATTGTGGGAAAAAAATAAAGACCAGAAGCAGGACTTTTCAAACCACCCAATTCGACAGCTAACAGGATGCAGATAAGTTGATATACACCAGTCCTCCGGGATTGAATCACGTTCGCACTCTCACAATTGCACTGGGGACGATAGAGATCACGGAGAGTATCTCACGCGCTGTTCTTGTTTGTTCTCGTACTGCGGCAATCTCGGCGAAGTGAGGAGAGTGCAAAGTGTAAGGACACGGGCTGACCCGGGGAAACCCGGTGACGTCGTGCCAGATAGTCGCCGACGACTTCTCGCAGAGCGTTCGTCTCACGCCGTAGTCGGAGAGTTCGCACACAGAACAAGGAATATAGCGGTTTCTCGCGGAAACAGGGGATAGCAGGGTGAAGTGGCCACTCTAAGATAAAAAATTATATTTGAATCGTCTGCTGTAAGTTAAACAAATACATTTAAATGTTTTTTATTTATAAAGCCGATCTGAGTTGACTGTACATCTTGTAACGCACGACAAGTTTCTGTAAATGGGAAAGTAATTAAATCATCCACTCATTGGCTAACAGTAAGTCAATGATGAAATTTCTCAGTATGGAATGCTTGCCACGTGGAATTTGAACCAACCGAACGTTGGGAAGCGGGAACGCAAATACCAGCAGTAGCAGTACCTATAGGTAATTTTCTGAGACGTCGAAGTGTTAACCGGCAATGGCTTGAGCGAAAAGAAAAAAAACGTCTCCGCTCTTGGATCTCTGATGAGTTCAAAGGCTGCTATAATGAGCAGATCCTCATATTGATTGATTCATAATTGTTTATTACAATGAAATGAAAAATGCCGCATTCTAATGTAATACAAACACAGGAGCTAGTGTACAATATCAAAATGCCAGCATACAAAATTTGCTCTTCTGTTGACGTAGAGGTGACAGAAAAATTTCACAGACAATTTACTGTAACAAACAGATAATCAAGTTTAGTGGCCAGTTGAGGAAAGTATCCAAAACACCAATATGACACTCCCTAGAAATTTCCCTTCTGAAGTAGGGAGGTTTATTCTACTACGAGTATTCTAAAACTTCTCCGGTTGTGTTTGTGTGTTGCATACACCTGTACACGAACCTATGTGCGCATGAAGCGCTCGTGTCAACAAGGATGATGTGAGCTGTGCACAGTATTGCAAATCGGCGCCTCGAAGGTCAGACGAGAATCGTCCGGGTGCGAAGATCGCACAGTTTTGCAACGTATAGTGTGAACATTTTCCGGGAAGAGGGAGAACGAAAGAGAGACCGAAAGGCTTTAGGAAAGCTCACATCATCTCAGGCTTGATACCTTCAGGTTCATTTCTTGCTCGACCAAACTTCCTCCACTTTGACCTCGTCGTTTTGTCTACACGACCAACGCCTTCTCTCTTATTTTTGCTTTTGTAAGGTTTTTGTTTTGTTTTGTTGTTAAGCTTGTTTCTTGGCGGCCCCCACGTCTTGCGGGCTCACGCGGCCATATTTTCTCATTATAGACCTAGTGTGGTTCATAGCGTTACAGTTTTGTTTATTTAGACATTATTATCCTCACGTAGTTCCGTACGCACGTATATACCAGGTGTTTTTTTTGTACAATACTGAAAAACTCCAGCAAGTTATCACCTATGAAACAGAAAAAGGACGGGAACCTATGAATAACTCTTCCCTAAAAAAATATTTTTAAGGAAGTTATGCACCACCAAAAATTGAATTTTATCATGCTTTTCGTTAAAAATATCATATACTACTTTCAATTAAGAAACAAATCGGTGAATGGTATTTTCTAGAAAACCGAATATGGCAGGGACTGATATCACTTATCATTTTAGAGGAAAAGTGTGCATTCATTTTCGCCTTATATTTTCGTGAGAAATAAGCTGCCGAATTTGTAGGTGTTCAAAAATAGGTAGTTTATGTAAACTACAAAAAAAAAAAATGTTTTGCACTACCGGGTTTACTGAGCTCCAGGTGGCTCACTGCCTATGAGAAAGTATGGGATACAAATATACGCCATGTGTACAGAATACAACGCCATGTGTACAGAATACAACGCTGTGTGTACAGAATACAACGTCAGAATTGAGTGCAGTTTATTATCTGCCTACTGTATCCACGAGCATCGTTCATGTACAACCAATTAACAGTGACTAGACGGAGATTTTTGGACATTCGCCATTGCGATGCAGATGTCTTTCATTGAAAAACTAGCCTGAGCGCAAATAAATACTTAAAAAAGACCATATATTATATTCACGGTTTCTTCACACTTTTCGAATAAAACATTTGAAAAATCACCCCATTCATAACGTATTTAGTTATTTCATAACTATCATAATGTATCACAAGCGTTTTATACCTCTGTTAAAATGAAAGTATCTTATTTTTTGTTAAATTCAAGTTTTACCTGTAATTTAATTTTAACTATAATATTTAAATTCATAATAAATATGAATAAAAACAGGGAGAAAACATGTGTGTTGGTAGCGCCTAGTAAGAAATAGTTCTCAGCAAAATATCATTACAACTGAGTGCGCACGAATTCCGATGCGTTGTCCTTTGGTGTAATTATCTAGATTTAATTAATATTAGTTTGTACGAGGCGGAGGAATATCATGGAAATAGAACTTAAGCAGTGCTTTGGAAAAGTATGAAGTAACCGTAAATGGATTAAAGTTTACTTGTCCTTTATAAATATTTATTTGTGCTCAGTCTTGTTTTTCAATGGCAGACATCTGCATCGCAATGGCGAATTGCCAAACATTTCCATCTATTCATTCATCCCCATTGCAATATTCATTAAAATATCAATTAACGGTGGTACAAAATTAAAACTAATATCCTTTTGAAAAACCTTATTGATGTGCGGGTATGTGTGTGTGTGTGTATATATATATATATATATATATATATATATATATATAAATATAATCATCGCCAAGGAGAAATCAACACGCTGGACAGAAAATAAAAAAATTAATAGTTGATTACATGCAATGAAAAATGTGTTAACAAAATTGAATCCCCAAGAAACTAATTATCGAATGAGAAAGTTTTAATTTACAAATAACTAGAGAGCCGGTTATTTCAAGGATTCATTTGGCGTCACGCTAGACTCCACACTCCTTTGTGCACTTGAGCGACTCAAGTGCACAAAGTCTCGTTTGACTCTGTATTGGAGTCTAGTTGATTCAAGTTGAGCCCCAGTTAGTTGTTTAGTTTTTGACTCTCCAGTTCCACCCCAGGCAAGGTGGCGCGGAATTCGTTCTTTATTTTGTTGCAGGTTAATTATTTGCTCAGTCCAGGGCGTGACTTGAAAATCGAAGTTCAACTGAAACGAAATTCAAACATACATGGGTTTCAAGTTTAACTTGCCCTCAAGTCAATTCGCGAAATAAATGTCCGGGTGTGTGCAACAAAAGAAAAAAAAACCAAACAATATTTTTTTCATCAAGACCTTTTCTTACTAGCCATTACCAATCTACTTTTTTCCTCTCTGTTTTTCTTTGTATTCGACTATGGAATAAAATGTTTATAAAATGGTAGACAGTTACTGGAAACGTAATAAGGCTATGATGTAAATTAATTTATATGATAGTTATTTGATCGTGAATGTTATTTGACGTGATTAAATCACAATAATATTATCAATTCAGAGGTATTTAATTTTGTTGTACAGGGAAAATATCTGATTAAGAAAAATTTTGATTTTATAAATTATTAAAAACAAATAACAACTTTCGTGTCATTGTTTCCTGTAGTGGACTGTGTGGAATCACAATCGCAATATCTCACTTTGAAAATAAATTTAAAATGATAATTCGTACTGAATCCTCCCAATAAAAAAAAATTGACAATGTGGCACATTTACAAATACATTTGATATTATTTGATCCATTTTGTTGAATGGAAAAAATAATATAAGGTCGTACTTCGTCTTGAAAATTGATTGCCAAATATGTTCGGAGGTGAGAAACGGGCAGTGTGACAGGGGCTTTGTAGGCCCAGATGCGAGCAGCTGACCAGGTGCGCTGTCCCCTTAGTGACGTCACCACCACTCCAAGCGAGAGGAAGAGGCGAAGGACCACGGTGACTTGTGCGCATGCGCGGGCCATCGATCCTCTCCACGGAGCAAGGCGACCCCAGGCGGTCAGACCGCCGTGCGGGCCACAGCGACTCTCAACGCGGACTACGAATCCTCGGGCGCGCGTAATTTCGCCTAAACCATTTCATAACCATCACTAGGGCCAGTGACTTTTCACGTAAAAACCGGAGCACACAGTAGACTTCGATACCGTATACACACCTCAGCTGTTGTTATACCTCCATCGGCTGCTGGAGCCGTGTCCGTCTTCGACCAAGCCACTCAGGACTGAGTAACTCCGACACTGAACCTTCGTGATTCGTGCGCAAACGGTTAACACGGGCCAGAACATTTTTTAGCCAATAAAAGGAGTTGGACGACCCTACAGTGCTTTGGACTGTATCTTGTCTCGAAATATTTTCGCGAAATATCACTGCCCCTAACCATCACTTGGCCTAAAATAATTTCGCCTAAAGTAACTTGGCCTAGTGCGATTTGGCCTTATCGAGAGCCAAATATTTTTTAGGACAAATGGCGGGTACCCGAATCCTTAACCGAAAATAACACGAGTCTAGGTTCAACAGTGGCGGCTGTAGAAACACATCAAGTAGGGGCGCTGTTCATTGCGTTAAAACTACCTGCTTGCCGATGTGCATAATTTTTTTGAACTTTGGCCACAAAAATAATTATTTTACATTTTTACCATGTACTGTCAAACCTTAATAAATTATCAGTGATTACGCTTTGCTAGTGAAAAATATTTTGACGTCATAGTTTTCACATAAATGCATGTAAAAAAAACAAATCTACTATTTTAGAAATTCGCAAATAACTAACAGTAACTTATATACTAAATAAGATAATTCATACAGAAAAATGGCGCCAAGAGCCACTTTAAAATATCCATAAAATCGTAGTAGAAAATGTTTTTGGAATTACAAAATTTTTTTGAATTTTATATATATATATATATATATATAAAAAAAATATATATATATATATATTTTTTGTAGCTGCCTTCGATTTTTTTTTGTATATCAACTTTTGCCGAACGTAATTTAAAATTTCAAGCAAGACCTTTCTGTTGCCCGTGTTTGTACATTACAAAAACAAAACATTTTTGAATTGAATATATAATTTTTGAAAAAAAAAAAAAAAAAAAAAAAAGTGCGCTATAAAAAAAAATTATTAGAGGAAAAGTAGTTACTGACAATGTCTACAAGTGAAACAGAACGTGGTACAAACATAAATCAACACATATTTTCGTGGCCAACGCCCAAAAATCTACACAGAAATGTCAAAAGGATATACAATCAAAAAACGTTTGAAAATTCCCTGTTACTCCACTAAGTGTATATGTTAAAACTGAATTATTAAACATACGTTTACTTTCAACGGCAGTCTTATCTTATCGAGTGTAAAATCATGCAATAAGGGTAGGCTCAATCCCTTCATCCACCCCGAAACTTTTTTTGATCTGCCATTCAAGTTCAGTGGTCTTATACCTTCGTCCTTAAAAAAAATTGTTCAATATTTAAGGAGGTAGTCTTGCATTGGTTTGGCTGTTCGGTTTTGATTGTATTGTCCGACGTGTCTCGCATATCCGGCAATACATGGATTTACATTTTAAATACAAAGCACAAGCGTCTAAAAAAAAGCTTCAGAATTCTCGTCGGTACAGCGAACTGATAAAATCAACAACCCCCTCCCCCCCCTGAACCCAACGCATAGACGACGAACAACTCAACACAGTTATTTTTCTGACATGTGAACAATAATTGAATAATGTAATATGCAACTTATCCTGCAACGAACCAACGTCTCTAGTTATCATCGCCACACAACATAAAAGTATATTTGTTAGTCTAATACTGTTTTTCGATAGTGAATGCCATATCGAAAATGTTTCACTCTTATCGAGCACTGCAAGATTTCTGCCCCATAGTTAAGCCATTTGGACCCAATGCACACATTTGTGCACATTAGGCACGTGAAAGTAACTTTTGATCTGTACTGTACACTGCGAAGATCAATCGGCAATGCTCTTTACCTGCAGGGTAAATGATTCGCAAACCGCATAACTCGTCTAGGATATCATTGGTTCATATTACTTGTAGCAAAACATACAGACTACATCTCATTGGCTGTGGCAACGAAGCAAGTGGTGTGCGAACCAGACACATAAAAAAATTTCTTACTTTCAACACCTGAAACCGTAAACTTAAGCGGGTCTCGCGGCAGCTGTGAAAGGAGAACAAATTTCTATAACCAATGCCTAGAATATATTTAATCAATTTGCAATGCGGCTTATAATACAAGTTAATTATTTCTGAACCAGTGAATTATACTATGTCTAAGATTAAGAGTTTGTTAATACCAAGAAAAACGTTGCGCTTGAGAAAAAAAAAACCAAACAAATAAGTGGCAAAAGACTAATTCTGTAATCGGCAGAGACCTGAAAAATTCGCGAGTTCAATGACCTGTAGGCCATACTCTATTTTCGTATGCAAAATCATGCAGATATCACTGTTCATTGGTTGCTTGTTGTATTAGCGGAAGACGGTGATTTGTTCTGCATCTAACTATGTATTTATTATTGGCTCAGAGTTGTCCTGGAGGTGTAATTTAACGGGTGGACCAATAGCATTAGCAAGACAAACGTACGGGGTTTTGAATTCTAGCTTCTCCCGAAATGAAAACGCGAATTTTTCAGGTCTCTAGTAATCGGGCATCTTTGTACTGGCAACAAAACTTCTATACAAGAAGCCGAACAATTATGTTTGCTATAGTTTCTTTACTTTCATCTTGCACTGTCAAATCCCTGAGGGCTGAACTCAACGTAGGCATACTGTGAAATAAATGCCTGCATTTATTACATGCGATTGGGATGTGTTTACGATGTTTATTTTTTACGAATGAGTTATCTGTAAATATTTCTTTAAACGAACATCCCCATTACTCATTGAAAGGGTTATGTTGACAGAGGACGTCGCAAGCCTCGTATTTGGTGTGTGATACAAATATTGCTGAAGTTGCCCCTTTTATGGAGTTATGTATTCTATGGTTGGAAGAGTACTTTGTGTTTGAGCTTTGTGCAGAGTGATAGATACAGTTATAGATAGGTGAGTTAGTTCTACAATCACAGAACCCTTTTGTACGGAGAAATGAAACCGATATTTCTACCACCAAGCGCCCGGAAGCAAAACGGCGTCACTGGCAACAGACATGTTATAACGACGTTCACACCAATCATCGCCTGGAAACTTACTTGGCAGGCGAGACTCCAGCCAATAGGAAATCATTTCGCAGCACGCGATAGCCAACGAGACACAAGGTCCGCTTCTAGACCCTCGCTGAGCCAATCAGCGGATGAGTACACCCACATAAAAAATTGGAACTGCCACGTCATTTCATGACTGAGTGGTCAGTGGCGTGTGGTGAGATGTTGCAAGGTAAGCTGGCGTTAGCTGTGAGCTGTATCCTGTTGCTTGCTAGCTAACACTCCCACCAGTAAAACGTAGCTCGGGAGGTGACGTCACAGGACGCGTGTGACGGGCTCCTTGCTGCTCGCTTGTGAGTGGTCGGAATGTACTCAGTTTACCTAGGCAGCACTGTGGTTACTGGCTCCTGCTGCGTGCAACGAGGATGTACAGCAGTGAGCAAGCACCAGCTTACCTCGCAACACTTCACCACGCGACACCGGTGTGATAGTCAGACACCTGGGAAATTCGCGTGTTCAATGTAGGCTACGCCTCACAGTCTTAAACAAAATCGTGCAGACGTAAACTGTTTGTTGGTTGCTTTTATGTGGGAGTACAAGGCGGTAATTGGGCCTACAGTTTATTGCATGATTTTTATTGGCGCGTCCATCTCCAGGTGGTGTCAAACAACGCGTCGACCAATTGCAAAATTAACATGAGCGTACAAGTTCGTGAATTCCAACTTGTCTCGAAATGCATCCGCGAATTTTCCAGGCCTCTAGTAATAGTATTATTATAACTAGGGCCAGTGACTTTTCACGTAAAAATCGGAGCACTCAGTAGAATTCAATACTATATACACACCTCAGCTGTTGTTATACCTCCATTGGCTGCTGGTGCCGTGTCCGTCTTTGACCAAGCCACTCAAGACTAAGTAACTCCGACACTGAATCTTCGAGATTCGTGCGCAAACGGTTAACACGGGCCAGAACATTATTTAGCCAATCAAAGAAGCTGGACGTTCCTACAGTGCTTTGGACTGTATCTTGTCTCGAAATCAGCGTGTTACACGCTGAGCTCGCAATTGGAAAGTCCAAGGTTTGAAACACACTCATGACTAAAGACCTGAAAAATTCGTGAGTTCAATGACCTGCAGGCTAGACTCTACAGTCTTATGTACAAATATGCTGATATCAACTGCGCATTGGTTGTCTGCTGTCACAGTGGTAGGCGACAATTGGACACCGTTCTCCAGGAGGTGTCAAACACCGCGTGGACCAATGGCTAAAGTAATAACAACGCACGTGTTTTGAATCCCAGCTTGTCCCAAAATGAATCCGCGAATTTTCAGGTCTCTACTAATGCCGTCTTTCAATTTAGTATTTAATTGTTGTTATATCTTACCTACCAACAAAAGCCCATAACCCACGAAACACCTTTGTGATCCTCACTAACCAGCATTGTTGGTATTATCGCTGTGATCAACGAACATTGCCTGCAAGCACACCGAATTTATTGGTGACTGCAAACGTCATTTTGTAGTTTCCACTAAATACTGGAATGGAAAGAAAAAAAAACTTATTGACAAAGACAAATTTTTTTCTCATGTGTTTATTGAGAAAATAATTTTGTGGTCGCCAACAAAATTATTTTAGTCACCACAAACTGTTTTTCCAGTGCGGCGTGCAATTTTCTCGACGCGGCGTGTGTATTTGCACCTATTGAACTTAAAGCGGTGATCCTATATTTTTACTTATAGCCTTTACTTTAACTTTTTACCTATATCAACTACTTTTCTATGCATCTGACCGAATATTTTTAGACTAGTCAGTTTGGAAAAGCCGTTTTTAGCTATGTTGGAGTATTCTGAGACAGCGTCGCTAACGTCTTGTAAGAAATCGATAGGCATCGTCTGTAGTGGTGTGTGTTATTTTCGTAAATCAGAACAGTGAGCGCACGTTTAATAATTTCGCAAAAAGATAATACCTGGTTTCCAAACACTCCGCAACGCATGGCAAGTGTTAAGTAGGCGGGCCTCTCAAACTGTACCTCCATTCTATCTGATTTCTACATTGTTTTCTAGGCGTGTCGTACTGGAGTGATGGGGTGTAGAGACTTCAGTGGCGGCCAATTAGAAAATATCGTACATTATCGAAAACGTGTTATGATTCAGTAAAGGCGGACAAGCCTGGCGAACAGCAGCGACGCGTTGGTATCCAGGCAAGGCGAAGAATCCCTAACACATTACAGCAATAATAGTTTATGAACCACATCTGCGAAGCGCGGGTGGCACGGTATTGGGGACAATTACGCCACCAGAGACTATATAATACTTGGCAACACTTTGCACGCGCGGTCTGTCAGCCTGTCTGTGCGTGGACCCGCGCCGAGATGAAGCCATAAAGATGTAGCTCGTCGCCTTCCGACTCAACACTCAGCCTCAAGCGACTGTACCATTCAGGTCAGTCATATACTGTAATTTATTAGGACCTCCGTCGCCAATACCTTACATTTCATGTATATCATATAGGTTCAATTAAATACCTGCTCTGTCTTCATAATCAACTTCAGTTCTTCCCTCATTATAGTATAAACCTTTCATAGTCCCTAGACACAAGTACAGAATATTAGAGACATAGCAACGAACTGTAAATGTGGCTACTGTGGAATGCAGATGAGGAAAGTTACCGAAACAAGGAACGAAACCAAATCGGCGTGTGGCTGTGTGTCAGACACGTCCGAGGGGTTTTAGGTGAGTACGTCTGTGCATCAGACGTAATGTTTTGTTTGTGATGTCACGAAATGTGTACTTGGCAATTATTGTTTAACCGACAAATATAGACGAGATCTTTCGTGTGGCACCAAAATCAGCGCGCTAGCGCTCCGAAGTGACGAGATATACTGCCCGGAGTGACGAGATATACTACCCGGAGTGACGAGATATACTGCCCGGAGTGACGAGATATACTGCCCGGAGTGACGAGATATACTGCCCGGAGTGACGAGATATACTGCCCGGAGTGACGAGATATACTGCCCGGAAAATTTCATCATTGCCCAAATTTACCGTTAGTCGCCACGGGCCCCAATGAGCGCATCGGATCCGTTTATACGGTCAAACGAGATCAAAGTTATTCAAATTATTCTATTAGTCACGAAGTTATACCAAGGCGAGCAAGTGTCGTGCCTATTTAAGTACAGCACACATCATAAAATCTTTTGTTTGCGGCACCTGAAACCATACATTAAAGTGAGTCAGAAAGTGTTAAGACACCTTGCACGAAGACACGAAAGTCATATCCGTAAGTAGAGCTCTGACCACACGATGTACTTATGTTATAAGTGTGTCAAGCAGATGTAGTTCCAATTCAACTTGGACAGACATACCGAAGTATGTAAGTTTGCTGCCAACCATGTATCGGTGCTGTAATACCGGTTATAATAGCAGACAGAATGACTTGCGGTGACTTTAGTTTTTGTAGTGTGATTCAAGTGTGTAAGGAACGAATATGGTGGAAACTGACCAAGATGTAACTGTACGATGTGATGGTTTAAAAACCAATATTGCGCTGTAAGTTAATCATGCTCGGTAACGTATATGAAAGTAAGGCGGTTTTATTTGGCCAAACGATATACTTTTAAAATTAAATTGTGTATATTAGTATGCAATATTTCAAAACTTAAGAAATCATTGCCCCTTTTGCAAACGGGCATCGTTTGTAAAGACATGTTCACGTCAAAAACAATGTCGCACAGTCTGCCAATGAACACGCGATGTGTTTGGAGACTCGCATAGTTGCATTTGAGGAAGACAGATGGAAGCTGTCTTGCATTTTACAGGTTCTAAGATATTTAATTTTGTGTCAGTAGGGGCAGTGATATTTCGCGAAAATATTTCGAGACAAGATGCAGTCCAAAGCACTGTAGGGTCGTCCAGCTTCTTTGATTGGCTAAAAAAATTTCTGGCCCATTTTAACCGTTTGCGCACGAATCACGAAGGTTCAGTGTCGGAGTTACTTAGTCCTGATTGGCTTGGTCAAAGACGGACACGCCACCAGCAGCCAATAGAGGTATAACAACAGCTGAGGTGTGTATATAGTATTGAAGTATACTGTGTGCTCCGATTTTTACGCGAAAAGTCACTGGCCCTATGTATCAGGCAAGCTTATAAACCTCTTACCCCTTATCATCCTGACATAAAATCCTCTTCGCTACAACCGAGTTTGGCTTTTGTCAAACAAAGCCCGCTCTTCCGGGGGACAGAACGCGAGTTTCGTTTCCGAAACTCGTATCAAACTCGTACCACACTCTTGTCAGCATGTCCGGTGTTACGGTTTGGATGGCGTCCGTAATTATTGTTTTGAGGTCGTCAATGTTACGTACGCCATCCAAACCGTAACACCGGACATGCTGACGAGACGAGTTTGATTATCGCGTAGATTTCGTTCGGGCCGCTCGTGATGGTTACATTGAACATTTATGAATGTATGGTAAACAAACTACATGGTTCTACGGTTGATTTGATTGGTCAATCAAGGTTGTAGGTTTTCAGGTTTTGATATTATAGACCTTCAAAGTTGGGGTATTATTTTATACTCATGCTGTAAACATGCTGATTCTAAAATCATGGGAAAAACATTGAGGGGTGGTAGAGCTCACTAAAAAAACCATTATTGTATAGGAACTATGGACGGAAGTGACACGTTGAGGTACAAACACAAAAACATAACACATTAACAGAAACATAAAATGTTCATTAGCAGCATACTTAGCGAGTGATTCCGTACAGAAAATGTTAAAACAGTTGCTGGAAATGCATCCACCAACAGTCACGCATGCTTGGCGACCTCTACATATGGCGTGATTGGCTGACAATGGTGGCGTGCGTGAAATGCCCGGCGTATTTGAATCTGTTCGCCAATCACTTCACCGACGCTACCAAGCTTGCATTACTGTCGGTGGTAGCCATTTTGAGCAATTGTTTTAAAAATTGCTGTAAAAAGGCATTTAGCGGCGACGTTGTGAATAAACACGGTGTTGCATTTCATGTGTTATGTTTTTGTGTTTGTGCCTCAACGCGTCACTCCCGCCCATATATTCCTATACAATAATTGTTTGTTTTGGTGAGCTCTACCACCCCTCAATGTGTGTCCCATGATTTTAGAATCATCCTGTATATAAATGCGAAAGTGTGTTTGGATGTTTCTTAGTCCCTCTTTTACGTCACAAGGGAGCAACGGATCGACGTGATTTCTTGTACAGAGATAGATGGACGGCTGACAGGTGATATTGGCCACTTTTATAGCGAGAAAATATCTCAAATAATTTACAAACAATAATAATAGTGACTCAAGTCGGAAAAAAGTTTGACGCCAGTGCGCTTTCTTGCAATACGCTGTCTAAACAGTTAAAGATGGAACAATATCATGTAGTAAAGAATTGTGTAGAAAAAAATACCTAAAAAAACTTCGCGGGAGTATATATCTTTCTATATCAGAGAAATACTAAAAGTGTTTTTACCAGAGATAAAACTTTTCCCTCCTTCATAATCAAATTTACTGGGTGCATGTCTCTATTCGCCTGGAATGATTTCGGGAAACCATGGAAAGCCAAAATGAGAGTGGCCGGACTGGGATTCGAACCCCGTTCCTCACGAAAGAGAATGTACTGGTTTGCCCCTGCGCTGCTTCGCTCAGGCGTACCATGTGAGATCGGCGGCTGCGCTTCTGTACTGCAGTAAAAGGTGACATAGGCTACTTTTTATCCCAAAAAAATATCTCATTCCCTCAAAATTTTTTTTTGTAAAATTAGCGGTCGGGGTAAAATGCTGCCTCAATACTCGATATATCGATATATCTATAATTATAAATATGTCGATACTTATCGATATATCGATAAGTATCGATACGGAAAATAACTTATCGATTTATATGTAACTGAAAAATATATCAGTCCTTGCTCTATATAGCCTAACTATTATATAAATGCGAAAGTGTGTTTGTTTGTTTGTTTATCCTTCTTCCACGTCGCAACGGAGCAACGGATCGACGCCAGTTTTTAAACGGAGATAGCTGGAGGGCCGGGAAGTGACATAGGCTACTTTTTACACCGAGAAAATTTCTGATTCCCTTGGGAAAATTCTCATTGGAAAATGACGAAATACACAAACGCAATAAAAATGCAACGTCACAACTTAGCAGCAGATGGACGTAATTTCTTGAACAGAAATAGTTGGATGGCTGAAAGTTGATATTGGCTACTATTTATAGCGAGAAAATATTTCAAAAAATTCGCTTTTGTTAGTCGATTTACCGCACGCGGACGTGGAGAGCAATGGTGGCGGCGGGTGGAAGCGACGAGAGAAGGAGGGGGGGGGGACCTTATTAAAAAAAAACCTAAACAATAATTCCGTAGTCCATGCGAGCGGAGCCGCGGGCACAGCTTATGTGTGTATATATATGTTACATATTCGTCGACAACATCTATCTCAGGCTCGTTCATTCCTACTAATTTTATTAATATATTTAATTAATTAACATTTTGATCTAAATTAGTTTATTCTATCTAGTAGGTTTTCAGAGACTTAAATGAAGTATCGGGTATAGCTTCAGAACTTTTCCGAAGCCCTGCTTAAGTTCTACAAACAGGATATTCATCCGCCTGATGCAAACAAAGCTTAACCGAGTTTATAAAAGTACTGCAAAGATACAACGCGCCGTATTCGTGAGTGCTCACTTTACCGTGAATAGCCTATACTTCCATTACCGCCTGCAATCCTGCACGGCGGGCGCACTCAGAGGAATAATATTATGCATAACAAATATTTAATATGAATTACCAACACACCCCTTTCCTCTATGTTCTTAATCGTAAATATAATTTATAAATAAAATACATGTTAAATTTAGCCGAAATTAGTATACTTTTATATTAATATAAATTCGGAACGCGTGGGATACATAGCATATTTATGGAACAACCAGACACATATTATGTAGTAAGGTAATTTTTCACTGGTTTGTCCAAAAAGTGTGAAGAAAAAACTAATAAACTATAGTTTAATGACACATTTTCGTTTGGAAATACATCAACGCGACACATATTCATGTAGACGTATTTCAATAATTTGATTATTAAAAAGTGCAAAGTTAATTTCATCGTTTTATTATATTCGTAACTTACACACAAGTTTTACGTTACAAGTATTGCAAAAGAAAACATTTTTGGTGCGACAAGTACTTTCGAATTCATTGTAACAGAGTAACTTACTTGATCGACCATAAAAAAATTTTTTTCTATTTATTTTAATATTTTCAACCACCAACAGTAAAGTTCTAGTGTGTCAGCAACAACCAACAGCATTGGCCAGTGAAAAGACGCTGTGTTTGTTGGTGTTAGCTTCTGGCCTTGTACAGAACTCATCACGAGCTTCCGTATTTTGCAGCACGCCACACGCGAACGAGTATACTCGGGTTGATACGTTTTGCAGCGGCGTGCGGTGAAGTGTTGCGAGGTAAGCTGGTGCGTGCTCACTGCTGTCCATTCTCGGTGCACGCGGCTACGGTGCAGCCTGGGGGGAACTGAATGCATCCCGACCAATCACAAGCCAGCAGCAAGGGGTAGAAGTGTAAACCAGCAAGCAACAGGGTACAGCACACATCTAACGCCAGCTCCCCTTGCTACAGCTCACCACACGCCACTGGTGTCAAGGGGGCATATTTCTGATCACTGAGCCATTAAATATAATACGTAAAGACCTGAAAAATTCGCGAGTTAAATGACTCTACAGTCTTATGTACAAATATGCTGATGTCAACTGCGCATTGGTTGTCTGCTGTCACAGTGGTACGCGACAATTGGACACCGTTCTCCAGGAGGTGTCAAACACCGCGCGGACCAATGGCTAAAGTTATATCAACGCACGCGTTTTGAATCCTAGCTTGTCCCAAAATGAATCCGCGAATTATTCAGGTCTCTAATAACACGAGAGTTTGTAGTACGTGTTGGGTACAGCTGCATAACCAAGGCTGCCAGCTCGACGTGTGGCCAGATCCCGGGTGCAGACTCCATCTGACCTACCAGAGGGCAGGGTCAGAGATAACACCGTGCCCCAGAGCTCCACAGATGACCGGCCGGTGACGCAGTATTCCGCACAACATTTTCCTCCAGACGCAACACTGATATATGAAGTTCCCGTCTCCACGAGGCTTCAGCATTCGGGCTTCAATCGCCGCGCCGCCTGCCTCAGCTTCATATCGTACTACCACTACAGGTTAGTCTTCAATAAAATAACTGTGTGTTACTGTGTTAGGCAATATGGTATTGACATAACTGCTGATTATCCCCATTAATTGCGTGCTTTAAATATTTTAAAACTACTTGTTATGGTGACGGCAACAATTTGCTTCTAGGCTGTTCGCATAAAGGGCGTTTTCTAAGAAAATGTTTACTTCATATTTGTAGTACATACAGTTAAACTTTTACGGAGAAAGGAAACAAATATCTGAACACGATATCTGGAAAGTAGGAAATAAATGGGAAGTCTTGGGGCGCCAGGCGCAGTTCATGCTCTGTCATTCCGGTCAGCCGCGAGCTATATTAAGACGTCACCCGACCACCATGTTGGCTACAGGTGACATTGACCTTTGACCTTGACCCCGTTACCTTGTATGACCTTGGAAACACAAAAAATTCCAAAAACCCATTTTTTAAACGAAATAATAATTAACACTATTATAAAATACACAAAAATCCCAAAATACTTTTTTAACAATTCCCAAAAAATTCAAATTTTTTATTTTATTTTAACAAATTCTCAAAAAAATCCTTCACGCTTGACTCAATACTCAAGACCCTAGACCCAAGACCCTTGACTCAAGTTCCTCAACTCAAGACCATTTTACACACAATAATAAAGACTTAGATAAGACTCAAAACTACAGACCCAAGACCCAAAACTCAAAACACTCGAATAAAAAACCTTGACTCATGAACCTTGACTCAAGACCCTAGACGCAAGACCCTTAACCTATGAGTATTAACATTAAACTAAAAAATCCTAAAATTTCTAAAAATTCACAAAATTTAAAAAAAAATTCTAAAAATTCACAAGAAAATTATAAAAATAAAACAAAAAAACTTTAAAAATTTTATAAAAGAATTATTGAAAAATTAGAAACAATTTTCTTTAAAAAACTTTTGCTGCCAGAGGAGCTGTCGATTTAGTCACCATGCTGGTGTTTGTCGACCTTGACCTTACTCCAATGACATTGAACTCGAAAAATCGAGAAAAATCACAGTCTCTGCAATTGTCCGTTACTAACTGGTCACAACAAGGCGTCATACCGACTAACCATACTAGCCAACGACTAACTCCACCCAAGACTAACTCCAACCAAGATTAGCTTCCATAAGACTAACTCCACCAAGACTTGTTCCTGATCAGACTGACTGAGCTCATGACTAAACTCCTGACGGGACCAGTTCCTGCAAAACTGACTAGACCAACCGACAAGACCTACCTGCCACACCACCCACCTATACAAACAAAGGATGATGAACAATCTCGAAAAAAGTCTCGTAGCTAACCTCTTTGCAGAAATTCTTCGCATAATCTTCGCAAAATATTTGTGCCTGATCCGACCATACCAAAGGGTCATACTAACTTACCAATCGTTATATTCTTTCCCTTACGTACTACGTATATAAGTGGCTAAAATATATTTTGGGATTTTTTGAAGGTTAACCCTTAAGGTTTGAAAAGAGGTCAGATGTATTTTCGAAAACTTCCCAATAAACGCGATAACATATTGCTATGCTCTTTGCTTTCAAATTATACTTGTGTAAGTGCCCAACATTAGTTCAAGGGTTTTTAAATTCAACACTTAAGAAGATGAAAATGGGGAAAACATATTTTGGAGGACTCTTAATATCTCAACTATCCCATAAGATATCCTTATGATATGTAGTTCAATAGGCCTCCCATGTAAAAGCCTAAAACCTATTTAAGGATTCCTTGAGCTTCAACCATTAAGGGGGTGAAAAATGGTTAAATGTTATTTCGAGGACTCCTATTCAGTTTGAGTCTCGTACAAGAGGCTCTTCAAGCGCCATCACACAAAGTAGTCAAGTGAGGTGAGGTGGGGAGAACGAGCAGGCCATACGATGGGTCGACCGCAGACAATCCATTGCTCACCGAATCTGCACTTCAAATGTCCGCGAACGTCACGAGAGAAATGAAGAATTGCATCGACGTACTGAGCTCCTGGAAGACGATCCTCTTCACATTCAACGTCGGTTGTGGTTTCAACATGACTACATGACTATTCATTTCTCTCGTGACATGCGGGGCCGCGGTGGCGTAGTGGTCAGACCACTCGCCTCCCGCCTAGGCGAACCGCGCTCAATTCCCGGCGGGGTCACTCCCGGATTTTCACACGTGGCAACCGAGCCGTACGAGGTCATTGGTCAGCGGGTTTTCTCGGGGATTTCCCGTTTCCAATTGAATCTGAGGTAGATCTCGTCGCTGGGGTGCTTGCAGTGGCTTACTCCACACACACGTGCCTGGGTTCTTTGAAATCCTATGACAGGCAGTGCTACGTCACTGTAGGGATTGTACTGAAGCAAAGGGCAGCACATTTGTACAGTTCTGTAAATAACCACGATTATATTGAAACGTTATAGTTTCGTTTTAATTATCAATCACGTCAATATGTACCTCAATTGTCAATTTCCAGTCTACGGTTATTTACTAAAACATATATTTTTTGACCTCATCTAACTTCCCATAAAATTCGAGTACTGAATTTCATTATACCCGGTGTAATCAATATGTAGTATTATAATATTTAAAATTGAAAGTTTCACAGTGGAGCACACATAAAAACGAAACTAAATAATACAAGAAAACTGTGCCGAAGTTGTTTGAATAATTTTAGTTAACCAATCATGTGAAAATAACACAAAGAAACACGTTTAAAAAGAAATAAAAAACAACGCAGTGTTATATGAAGTTGTTACAGAAATGTCAGTAAAGAGATTTTAGCATTAAAAAAAAAACGAATAAACCACATATGTTAACGTTATTTTGTTCCACAAAAAGTATAGATGTGACTTTGACAAATAGTTAACCAATTCCTGGAATATTAACGCTTTTCGTATTATGTATTGCCCGAAATTGGACAAAAAATCTGCCGAAGCGAGGTTTTGGAAAGAACATAGTCGATGATAACTTGAGCATTTTCTAAGGGAAAGGAATGATTATGCAAAAGAACCATCCTCTCTAATAGTTCTACTAAACATTGTGTTAAATATAAAATATGGAATTTTCGGACGTAGAGATACATTGAAAACCACAAATTGAAAAATGTAAAAAAAAAGTCATTTAAAATAAGAAAATTGGCTGTGATTTCGCGATCTTTGTAAGCTTAGTCAGCATGTCTGCTGGGGCGTAGGCTGCCGTACGAGCATCACAATGCGTGCAACTAAGGCGACCTGTGTTTCAGCATTTCCAGTTCGACGCCAGCGAAGAACCACTCGTACAAGATGAAGTCCACATTACTATTTCTACAGGTCATGATGATGTGCTCAGTAACCATCTGCTGGGGATCCTGCTCTCTGGTAAGTTCCTAGTACCTATAACGTTTTACTTACACCTAAGTAAGCTTTTATGTATCTATGTGTGTACGGGTGTTTTAACGTGCGCACCTGAGAGTACCCACCGACTTTGTAACTAACAATTAAATATTTGAAGTTTGAGAATTTTTGTTTAATACTCACACATACTCTAAGGTCTTAAATACATTTATTTACACTATTTATAAATTTATTACGACGTGAAATATTATTACTTCAAGAAAATATTCGTTTTTTTGAAGTAGTGAATTGTTTTCGAAAATATTAATTTATAATTGATATGATAAATGCAGTTACAAGGACTTTTTTCTTCTTCATTTAATCACTCCGGTTTAAGAATTAGTTCGTAACCTGATGCAAAGAACCGAACACAGACAAATATGACGTCGTGGCCAGACAGAAGGCGGCCACTTAGAATATGCCGGAGCGCATGCGCAGAATATAACAGATGCAGTTTTGCAGTCGCAGCAAAATAACCAGTTAAAGAGCTGGAAATCTTAGGATAAAATTAGTAATAGGATACCACCACCATTCTATACAGGAGAAAACATTATTTTGTTGTTACCAAATAAGTTTACTGAGAGAGTATTTGTTTACGTTAGACAATAGTTTGTTCACACAGTCAAACTTCCCTTCCTCCCAAACATCTGCATACTTTCGCTTGAACCAAATAAGCTATTTAAAAATAACGTTCTGGGCCAAACACCTGTTTTGTTGTGCCAATATCATCAGTATGTGTTTAGAAAACACAGGATTTTCACTAGTTTGTTATCAAATATTCAATGGTTGTCTTAAGTTGCTTATAGGCTACGGTAAATTCAGATCACTAGTTTTTTTTTTTCATTTGAATAAACATGTGTTGGATTGATAAAAATGACGTTGTTAATATCCCAACCTGTTGTAACAACAAAATTAACTGTTTAAATTACCGGCATTAATTTGGTTGACTGAGATATGATCAAATCATTTGTGAGTCTTCGTTCGAAAGCACATTTCGATGGTTCGAAGGGTTATTTATAAAGTGATAACTAGGAAATCAGCAGTGATTTTCATTATGGCTGGTATAAACTGTCTCGATAATTTCACTTCGAGTGAAAGCAAAAAAAAAAAAAAGAAAAAAAAACCAATACAAATAGGAATAATTGTAAAAGGGGCGTGCTACTAGTAACAAATGGATGGGTAGGCAGGTTGTTACTAACTGGGGAATAAATTAAGATAGAGCTTCCGGTTGTAATCCTGCTTGTGTCACAAAAAACTTGTTTTTAAGTATTGACTTAACTGCATATTACGGCTGAACATAACGCTCGCATAAAAAAAATTGAAATTATTTTACATAAAGGCTAATAGTTACAATCACCCAGGAAACAATTTTTTCTTTGCAAAAAAATTGTTGTGTGGAAATAAATTCTGTGTTTTCGTTGAATTACAACTTTATTTGGATATAATATTTAGTTTCATGAACAGGTATTTATTTGGTACTGTTAAAAAATATAATTTTGTTGACATGAAAAAATTTTGTTTGCCCCAAGCATTTATTTCTTCCCACGTATTTGGCCATCATGCTGAAGGCGAGCGCAGTGAAAAGGCAAAAAAACCTGCGTTGACTTCGCGTACTCCAAGAAAGTAATCGCACTCCTCATTTCACATGAACATTCAGTTCTTGACATAAAAGAATGCATCTATAAGTTGTAACATTGCAGATTTTCTGGGCCAGGTTTACCGTTGATCATAAACATTTTCACATATATGGTTAAAGGGTACTTTCTTATGATGTCACTTCATTAAAAATTATTCCAAATTAAGCTTTCTTATATGAATTATCAATATAATATTTGGTTAATTGAAAAGTTTATTGGCATATATATGACGTTTAAGTATTTTTAATTTGTTTCTAGACAGTATTCAGTAGTAATATTTTCTTTGTTATTTTTCATTTCTTTCCTAGATCTAGGGTAGTCGGTATTAAATGTTTATTTAACAAAAGTACTAGATAACATTATCCTGGTTGTCTGTCGTGTTGCCATTGCTGATTGGCTGAAATATGTGTCATGGCCATACGGCAGCCAATCGGAGGACAGTAAACAACATAAGTAAGGCAGATAAAAAATATTACTAATTTTTTCTTTAGAACATTTATTACCACCTCCAACGATGAACGTGAGTGAAGTTGAAAAGTTTTATTGAGATAATAAGTAATAAGTAAAGACCTGCAAAATTCGCGAGTTCAATGACCTGCAGGCTAGACTCTGCAGTCTTATGTTCAAATATGCTGATATCAACTGCGCATTGGTTGTCTGCTGTCACAGCGGTAGGCGACAATTGGACACCGTTCTCCAGGAGGTGTCAAACACCGCGCGGACCAATGGCTAATGTAATATCAACGCACGTGTTTTGAATCCTAGCTTGTCAATGCTGGAAATGAATCCGCGAATTCTTCAGGTCTCTAGTAATAAGAACTACATAAATATATTATCTTATTGCTGGAATAATTTTTGTAATTTTCACTATAGAAAAGGAAAACGAATAAAATTCATTATGTTATATTTAGGAAGATGGGTTAACAATTTGTTGAATTTATTGGAGAAGAGTCAGAACGAGGAAAGAAAAAATATATTTGCAAAACTGAGAATGTCGGCATTTGATTTTTACTGATACGAAGGTAATTTGAACTAAAAAGTTACAACTGACGACCTGCTGAGATTTATTTGAAATGTAACGAAGTCACTTAACTAAATTTAAACTGCTAAACAACTTCCCGTCAAGACATCATTGGAAACTCTTCATATTTGCAGATTGAGCTGAAATAACACACATTTCATATCAGGCAAAGGCCTATAGTGCTATTTATTTTGACAGGAATGTAGCTATTAACTTCGAGTGTTTTTTTCAGGTGCATTAAGTGTTTAAAAATCATTTTGCGCTGATGTTAAAATTTAAATGTGGACTGACAACATTTTAAAGTAAAATTATGCATACATACTGCACATAAGCAGGAAATATAACATTTTTATCCATTTATGAAAAACGGATAAGTTCTTCCCTTTGAAAAAATGCTGGAATTAAATATTTATATTACAATTGATACTTCGTAATATGAGATTTTTCTTTTTTGTTATATCTAAATAATGTTCTCATTATGTTTATTCACGTGATCTTGAACGGATTAATTAATTTAATCGAATTTAAATGGCTTACTTAATTAAATTATCTTCCATCTATTTAAACAACTAATAAATGTTCAACGCTTAAATAATTTGAGCTGCCACCCTATTTGACATAGGGTATCATTGTAAGCTGCTGTTGTCTATCATAATATAAAAAAAAAAAAAAACTATGGAATATTTCAATGTTAATTTTTTTTCAAGACACAAATAAAAGTGGATATTAAGTTGCCAATTTGTAAATTCTGTTTTTGAAACATAGGTGTGGTTGTTGAAAGTTGTTGAACTAAGCAAAACTCGCCGTAAGCGGGCCCTCTGTTTATGATGTGTCTTCTTTTGTAACACAGTGTTTTAAACGATGCCGATAATACTATAATTTTCCAAAACAGATTGCTCTGTGTTAAAGCAGAACACATGCGGCGTTTTCTTAAGTTGTTTTCCTTCACCAACGCGAGGTTTCCTTATGATCGCACGTGACCTTGAGTCGTTTAGAATTGTTCACTAGGAGGAAGGCCCCTTACTGCCAGACTGCAGGACTTGTTAATTTAAATATGGAAATATTCTTTTCAAGTTGAGCCGTATCTAGCCCTGTCGAATGAGGTTCGGAGACATTACAAATATGTGAAAATTATATAATAATATGATGGCTGTGTATGTGTGTTTCAGGACAGGGAACACGGACGATGCAGTATTTCACTAAACGGGACGAACCTGGATGAAGTTGTGACGAAGATAATGGCTAGGGTAAGAAATTATTTCGATACTGCTTTAAAAAAGACGATGCCGGAATACACCTGGCATGAATGCATTGTACCTTGACCTTCATTAAAAAAGAATCATTAGCAATGTTTGGCTCAGTGGTAAATTACAAGTCTTTCATTTTAATGAGTTAATTTTTTTTATGTATCACTTTTGTTGGTCTGCAGCGTCTGTGTTATCCCGTAATACCTTAATAAATATTTATTTTACTATATAACGTTTACACCTGCTTCATGGTTAAGTGTTTTATTGTATTGCATACGGCTTGTTAACTCCCCCCGCTGTAATGCCTGGAGGCTTATCAGGGGACGGCTTACAAACTTACTTATTATTTAACTTCAACTGACACCTATGCCTTACCTGCGGTTCGAACCCAGAACCTCCCACATCCCAGGCAGCGTACCAACCGACTGCGCCACGGGAGGCCAGCGTTTGGGGTTTTTAAATAATANTATTTAAAAAAAATGGGTTATTATTAAACGTTTATCACTACAGTGACGTAAAGAGCGTGTTACGCCCACAGGAAAAAAGAAGTAATAACGCCAGCCTACGTAGAGCCAGGGTCAACAAGTGAAAGTAATGCGGGATGTTGAAGCTGTTGTACTGAACTGGATCGGCATGTAACACGCTGTCTTATGTTTGTGTTGTTTAGTTGAGGACAGTGCTGCCAAAGTCGGAGAACACAACCAGCCAGGGCTGTCAGTCGAAATGCTGGGCCGGCGAGGTAAGACATCCGCCCTGCTCATCAATAAAACAATAACACCCCTCCCCCGCCCTCCCCCCGCAAGATGTTGCTTTCTCCTTCATTTACAAACGCACCTCGGCGTTACTGGAACTCTCTCTCTCTCTCCACGGCTGCACACGTCATTTACGTCACAGGCTGATGTGTACCGCTTTGCCAGCCAGTGGTGCCAACATGCGGCGGAAATCGCCACATGTTTGCCGTTATACGCAGAAAATTCCCTTAATGGAAACCTTCACCCGCTGTATAGGATCGTTGGTTTATCTTCATTGTTAATATATATATATATATATATTTTTTTTTTAAGAACGTTATTAAAGTAACGTATAGTAACGTATAACTAAAGTATAGTCTATTCGCGGTTTCTTCGCAATTTCCGAAACTAATCTTAGAAAATCACCCCAAATATGACGTGCTTGGTTATTTCCTAAATATCCCAAGTATCAAAAGCGTTTTATACTTCTGTTGACATGACGGTACGTTATTTTTTGTTATAATAAACTTCTCACTTACATTTTATTAAAAAATGTAATACTAAATTTATAACTAATGTGAATACATTCAGTGAGATAACAGGTGTGTTGCTGAAATACATAGTAATAAATAGTTCTTATGCAAAATATTACTTCACTGGGTGAGCACGAACGCGGTGCGTTGTCTTTTTGTTGTAATTTTCTAGACTCGGTTAACCTTTGTTTGCACGAGGCGGAGGAAAATCCTGGAAGTAGAAATTTAGCAGGGTTTCAGAAAATTTGGAAGTAACCAGAATGGACTGAGCGACGGACTCGTAATTACGCCACGACACTAAGTCTGCCAAAATTTTGGCAAAAATCAATATTATGATGTAAACACGAGTTCGTAGTTCATTATTTACGTCTGCACTGCTATGCAGGATCAGTAGCTAGATGGGTGAAGGATTGGTTGCCGAATTTTATTTTTCAAGAGTTGGTAGTCCGGAGATATATTCTGTACATTCGTTGTGTGAGCGTTTACGGTTATCTTAGCAAGTAAAAATCCTAGGAATATGACTTTTAGCGAGAAAATAAAAGAAAAAAAAGTTATCTAAGCACGTGTGGTTTTTATTTTTTGTTTTTATAATATTAAGTTTATTATAAAAGAAAAAATCTTGAAAATGGTTAAAAATTTCATTTTTAGAGCTATTCTGCGTAGTCCCCTTAATAGACGAGAGAAAAATAAACATGTACAGTCGTAGTTTAGTCTATGGGCTTTCATCGCGTGTAATAAAATCTCGCTGTTACATATCTCATTTACACAGGACAGCGTAACAGCGGAGGCACTGCAGGCAGGTTCAGTGCCTTGCACGTAAGAGCGACGCGGCACTTGTCGCGCGTGGTATTATCGCCCGTATCGCTGTACCTCGAAAGCGGAAAAAACAATCTTGGGGCCATGTACTCTTTACAACAAGCTATAAAAAACCAAGAATAACATGGGGAGAAGGTTTTCCGTAAGGTTACCAAATATAAACAGTGTTGCCATCACCGTTGTCTTTGGTACTGATTCGAAACTAAGCAACAGGAATGTTCTATTTCAAAACAGAAAAAAAAAGTTGGCAGGTTTTGTTTCCGCAAAATAGTTGACTGAAAAGCAGCGTTTCATTTTCTGGCCGGTTTGAGTGAGTGAGTGAGTGAGTGAAGATATTTGGGGGCTCTTATCAGAGAGCTCTTGAGAGCCGATGAGGGTGATTGAGGTGAGTGTAGAGCAACGCCGGAATGAAAGGGCGGGCGAAACGGGAGATCCCCGAGAAAACCGGCACGATTCCCAAATGTGAAAATCCGGGAGTGACCCGGCCGGGGATTGAACCCATTTTGCCTTGGTGAGAGGCGAGCAGGCTAAAATCTCAGCCACCACGTTTTCGTTTATTTAAGCTTGTATTTTGTTTAGTGAATTAATTTATTAATTTCAAGTTTTGTTTTCACACCGTAATATTATATAAGGGTAACTAAATACATATTCCGTCCTTTAAAAACAAATATTTGGCAACCTGAAACAAAATTTTTTTAAATGTTAGTGAGGTAATTCATTTATGTAAAATTTCCTACCAATTTAACGTAACTGCAAAACATTATGAAAATGTAATTGGCACGACAAAAGCCACATTACGTAGGTTTTATATTTTACGTGCTATGTACACGAGGGTTAAAATATATTTATTTTGTTTTTTAAGGTACCGGGAGAAAACAGGACAAGAAGCGCAATGGAGAAGGTGAGTGCTTCAAGTTATAAGAATAATAATCCTTGTTTCCTTTCAAGCAATTCATTGGTTGCGTTCAAGGATTTTTTAAGTTTATATATTGAAATTTGTAATTTCACGTGTATTATAATATGTAGTATAAAATTGTGTACTTTTCCGACTGGAAAGTTGTATGTGGTATAGCTGAAAGTTTACACGTAAATTATGTGTACTGTCTCCGGCTTCTGGGGTTTACCCGGATATCAGTATTAAGAGGGCACCGAAGTCTCGGTACAAGTTGCAGTCGCCATTTTCAAGGCAGCTGCAGCTGTTTCCTTGCAGAGCTTAAGTAAGGGCTCAAGACTTTCTACGCAGCTAAGTCGCATTAACTAACAACGTTTTAAAATAATACTATTTAAGTCTTAGTGGAAATTACATTTTAAAATTTATGTGAGCATTTGAAGGGAATGTGTCACGCACGGTTAACGTAGTAATTAAGAGAACAGGTTTTAAGGCCCGAAGGCCAGCACACCCTCTATCCTCCCGCACTGCAACTGTACCCTGGTGGGTAAGGCAGTGCACGGCACTTTACTCTTGGTCTCTTCGGGCCATTCACTTTTCTTACTTGCCGTTAACTCAGTATTCTACTGGTTTTCTCGTTTAAAATCTGTCCTCCTCGCCAATCTAAGATACTCCGACTTTTGCACTTTAAAGCCTTTACCTGAGTACTCTATCATGGGTCATCAGAAATTCGCCTGTTCCATTTATCAAAATCTTCTAACCTTCTTCCGATTTTGGTTGCGAATTGATTCCACATTCTATGGAGTAGTTTGTTTTCCATGATTGTCTTGACTTCCAAGTGAATGCCCAGTTCTTCTGTCTGCACTCGGAACTGTTCTCTCAGGTCTTCAGTCTTCAAGCAGACTGACAGGACGTGTTGCACTGTGTCATCTGTTCCACAGACCTCGCAAAGCGGGGACACCACGAGCCGAAGGCTGTGGAGTTTGGCCTTGAAGTTGCCATGGCCAGTTAAGAGCTGCATACTGTAGTGGTTCACTCGTAAACACTTACAGCTGAGTCTCGATCTTATGTCTGGCAACAGTTCAAAGGCTTGCCTACCTTTTTCAGAGTTACACCAACTCTCTTGCCATTTGTCTAATATGCCTTCCAGGATGGCTTCTCCCCTTCTTTCCTCAGCCTGCCAGCCCGCGATGCCTCCGCCACCAGGCCCCTGTACCTAACCAACAGGTCAACAGGCAACACACCGGCTACCACCGGAAGAGACTCATTCGGGACAGTTTTATATGCACATGTCACGGTCAGCAGAGCTGCTCTCTGTGCACCGATGAGCTTTCTTTTATGCCACGAAAGTTCGGCGCGGTGGTGCCACATAACTGCACCGTATGAGACAATGGCCTCAAAGACTAATTAAGAGAACAAATAAAACTGAAAGAAAATCTCAGTGTATCGTCCCCGTGATTATTTCAGGTCTAATTCTTTCAAATTGTGTTTTTTTCCCCTCTGGCCAGGAAACAACCTTTCCTTGATTTGTGTTCATTTTTGCAGTTTCATACATTTCATTCTCTGGATTATTGTACTTCGCTCATTAGACGTGTTTCATCGGCTGCTGGGACATTATCCGGTTCATTGCTTCTTGTCGCTAATTTTCTGAGAATTGTAGGTGATTGCAGGCTTTCGCAGCCAATGTCACAATGTTTGTTTCGGCTTTCAAGGATGAGCCCCGCCGAGGTAACAAGAGTATACCGACACTTTCGATTGTAATGAATTCTACTCGTCTAGTTTATCTTAGTATTTATAGCCCATGCATATGTTTACTTTGAGAAACACTGCTCTAGAGCATAACGTCCCTCTACTTGACAAATTCCAGCCAATTTATCTGCGTGTAAGCATTATTACCGTGTTAAAAGGCAGTTTATGTGAAATTGTGGTCTACATACGCCTTGAAGTCTATACCATAAAAAATATCGTGCCAACAAGTATAGATATGCTAAGAAATTACATCCGACATTGGCAAGATTGATGACAGCTCTGTACGACTTTTTTGTTTTATGATTTGATGATTTTTGCAGTTTTGTTTGAATTAAAGTCTGCTATGCTGTAAAATGTGTTCAAGATGGCTTAACATTGTGCTGTCTTAAGCCCCTCGACGTTTTTCAAGCTTTGTGAACAAATATTGTCTTGAGTACAGCATCCATGCTGAGATGTTTCTTACGTGGTGCCGTAAATCTTCACATTAAATATTTATATCCCCCCCCCCCCCCNAAGAGTTTGTATTAAATTTATTTTGTCTTCACGTGACAAAAATGCGGAAAAGGAACAAGTAATCTGTTAATGTGTCAAACCACTGAAAATATGCCACCTCCATCGTTGTTGCTCCTATCTAACGTGATTTTAAATCGATACTGTTAAATATTGTAACAGAAAATTTGCACTCAATAACAGAAAAAGAAATTGACTTCTGTCGAATAGCCCGCGCGGAAGGTAAAGAAATCGACCGGCACACACCGTGACAGGAGCACTGCTATCTGTTGTCGCCCGAAAAAAGTCTCCGTGTTCAGTTTTGCATTTGCTGTCACTCACAATGTACCGAATGTTTTTTATGTCCACGTGAATACTGCCGGGCCGTTGTCTTTTTGCTCAGCTACTGACCGGTCCGTGCCGAGTCGCAGTCTAGGGGAGTAGGAGAGGGCTAGTGTGCAGAGACATCTGTCGGTGACATTTACAATTCATTTCGGATTAAATTTGGCGCTCGTGACTTTTGCGGATAGTGACTGACAGGCGACTATAATTATAAGTAGGTTTAATGTATAATTTACCCTACTGCCCTGTTCTATGTTGGCAGTGATACGTGTAATTAAAATTTGATGACTAAGGCCTCAGCAGCAGGGCAGTGGTTGTCGACAGTGCCTATAAGAGAGAGGTTATGGTTTGATTCACCCTGCCACCTTTTCGATGTCGGGAACAATGAGTGGGACATTAATTATGCAACTGTAGCTTCGGGAGATGGGAAATGGCAGCCGACTGTGCTTAGACGAGGGCTTAAGGGTGCCAATGATCCTGTCATGCTACTCATAGTTGGAGGCGATGCAACTGATATGAATTTGATGGATATAACTTTGGCAGATGAGAAATGGTGGTGAACTATGCTTATACGCTGGCTTAAGGCGTACTTGACCCATACGGTCTTTTTCGTCACCGGAGATGATGCGTATGACATGAATTTGACGACTGTATCTTAAACAATAAAACGCCCTCTTTTTTTCACTATAACAAGTTTATTACATGGTGTGTTGGTAGGATGATTTGGGTATTTTCTTAATTTTTTCCCTTAACCATGCAATGGATATTTATATATATAACGCCGGAGACCTGTCCGAATTTCCGGGATGGTAATAACTATGTACGTATTCTTCGTTAAACATCATACTTTCATAGATGTTGCAGTGGACTTGTGTGCAAGATGCTTGACTGGTGACCCCCAGGTGTACCAAAACGATCTCGCTCGACTTTGAGCTCCGGAACGACTACCAACTGAAAAATAATTTCCAGCGCTCCTGGCAGACACCATTTGTACTACACTCCCTGATGCTAATCCACCCCTGCAGGCGACGAGGGAACTAACACACACATAATGGCTGCGATAATACCGGCGCTCGTAGCCTGGAACTGTAGAACTTCAAACACTCTAATGGCGGGCGCGATAATCAAAGATGGCCACTTACATCGGCCGACTGGTGGCAGATGCGGGAATTAAAGACGGCCTAGCACACTCTGTTGGCAGATGTGGGAATCAAAGACGGTTGCTTATAGCAGACGACTGGCGGAGTTGGTCGCGGGAATTAAAGATAGAGGACGTAAAAAAGAAATACAGAGGAAATTATGAAGACCAGAAGGAATATGAGAAAACCCAAGCGATAGAGCACGCGAGAGAGAACGAGCGTGGATGAGAGACACTGGATGGAATTAAAGAAGTTAAACGACAGGGCAATGAATTCGAATATTCTTCAGACAAGATAAATGGTGCTGGCATGGAATGACAGAGCGTGAATGTCAGTGTGACCCCTCAATCCCAATTTAATAAAACGTCATTTAGCCACATTAAAGAGTCATTGGTGGTAATTGTTCAAATGCCAGCCGAATTGTGCAAAACAATTTTTTTTCTGGAAATTTTCCCAGTTTTAGAGTGTTGTGGAGAGCGGGGTTGCATTTTGCAGCTTTCGAAGGGAAAATGTATATTCCGAGCGAAAAAGGGAAAAAAGGGGAATGCCCGATGGCCGTCGTAGTGCTGCGCCACCGCATTCGCCATCCATGATCGCAAGAACATACGATTTCCCACTACTGTTGGTGATGACGCATCGGTAGTTTGGCGATGTTATCAACGGTGGTTTGTTGAAGAGACCAACAAGCGTAGACTAGGTTCCGGACGGCCACATAGTACTGATGCACGTCAAGATCGGCGTATTGTTGGGGCTGCACTGCCACACCATGCCACATCCACAGCAGAGATCAACGCGAAGGTGTGACTAAAGGTGTCCATACGTACCATTGGTGATAGTCTACTTGCAGTTGAAATACGAGGACGCGTGCTTTTGACCAGGCTTCCTCGTCCTTGCCAACACTGTTGCACACGCCTCCTGTGGCGTGAAAGGATCGCTTGGAGATTGTAATGGCGCTCTGTTGTGTGAGCTTATGTGAGCAGGTCCTGCCTTCATGCAAGTGTTGGCTGTCTATATGTGTGACGTCGACCTGGTGAGTGTCATATTCCAGAGCATATCTCCCCCTCCCTTACATACGGGCCTAACTCCTGGCGTCATGGTGTGGAGCACAAAGAACTGAAATTCCTGTTTCTAATTGATGTTTGCAGAGTGTCCGTAAAACAGTATCCGCTACATACAACACGTTGTTCGACCTGTTCTGCATCCATTCATTCAGTAGGGAAGGTGATGTGATGTTTCAGTAGGATAATTCTTGTCCATACACTGCTCTTACTACTCGACCTGTTCTTGGTAGTGTTCAACAACTCCTCTGGCCAGCACGATCCCCTGATTATTATCACATTGAACGTATTTGGAACATGATGTTATGACTTCTGTATTAGTCTATGCAACATGCTATTAACATCGCACAATTGCAACAATATGGACAGGAGACTTGGAACGCTATACCTCAGGATGATATTCGTCGCATGTACGATCGTCTGCATGCGAAAATACACGCCTTTGTTGATACCAGAGGGGGTTACACTGTTTATTTATGTGACGCTAAGTACATTAAAAATGGCTTCTATTGATTTGTGTGGGGTGTATTGCTCATCATATGATGTTATCAAGCTTTATTACCTCTAGGTTGAATCATTAATAAAGTCACATACACAGTCAAGGTGTTACAAAATTTTCTATCAGTAAGTGTATATATACATATATAGTACAATTATATTTGCAGATGTATTATTTGTACGGTATATCTTGTGTTTTAACTACGTTAATGTTTGTTCAGGTGGACCAAGTGATCGCAAACATGAAAAAGTTGTCGAAGGAACTGGAGGAAAGTATGAACGAGGTAAGTTCGATCTTTTCGTAGATCTAGCTGTCTTTCAGCCATTGGCTAATTCCGTAAACGACAGCATTAAGGCTTTATTTTTGGAGGACTAAATTCCGGTTTTAATCTTATGTAAGAAAATGGTTGCGTGAAGTTTTGGAAAGAAAGCATAGGTGGGTTTGGTTTGGATGTCACCTTAGAGTTTCATGATTACAAAAACCTAAGAGCTTTGGATTGGTTGTCACCCATGAGTTTCATTATTACAAAAAACATAACAAATTTGGTTAGTTAAATATAAATAATAAATTAATAAATTGCCACATTCTTGAATTTAAGTATACTTATATAATGTCAAAATTTAGATTTAATTTTGATTAATATCCCCTCTCTCAATCGCTATTGAAAATTTGGTAGGCTTTAAATTTCTTGGATGAGTTCATTTTAAAGAAAAAAATCCGTACATAGTTTTCAAAATGGTAGCTATTAAGTTTATAAAAGTTACAAATCAAAATGTTTACTACGCACAGCATCTACTAATGACACAGTACTTGGTGCAAAGTGTAGAACGTTTCTGTATACATCAACTCTATGAGTTATTCTTAACAGTGTTATGCTTTCAAGCGCAGACACGTGTCCTAATATGCATTTTTATTCTCTTACAGGAGGTCAAGGAAGAGAAAGTTAAGGAAACGGTGAGTATGGTCGCCATGGAAATTTGGTCTGACATTTTTCATTATTCGGGTCTTTTTTTTAGAGAGTAACACGTAAAAGTAAATTTGGTTCAGCGTTAGGTATGAAACAAAGAATGGCAACAACTTGAGGGGCATCTCCCCATGGGAGTTGTGGGATTTGCTTCTTCCACGCCAAAGGGAAATAAGGATATGTTTCACAAATAAGATCTCTGACAAGTGTTTGATGACCATACGTGATAAGTTACGCTTGCGTGGCGAAGAATGCCGGACCTGTAGTTGCTTCCTTGTAACATCAAGAGAATTAAGTGGACGCCAGGTGATTCGCAGACCACTTTTTCTGTGTAACGTATGGCCTGTCATAACTTTTCAAATCATGACGTCTCATAGCTGGGAGAAACCTTGTTGCCACCCAGTTTGGAAATAATGTATGATATTCAAGTTGGGTTCACAATCACCATCTACAATACTACATGTCACGTCAGAAGACGGTGTTTAAAATATTGCAGACAAAAAAATTAAATAATTGAAGTATTATAAGTAGCTATCACATATAGTTTTTGAGTAATATTTTTTATTCATCATGTATTTAATTGTAACAGAGTATATGAGAGGAAAAATTGACTAAACAATTGTAAAGCATTTCAATACATACTCTACGAAATTTACGGCTTAAGAAATCTTACAGAGAAAAAAGTTCTATATTAAAATAATTTAATCTACTTTATGTACTGCCACTTGAACTTTGTTAGAAACGGCAAACGATCCTATTTCTATAAAATATTATCTGAAGATATTTACTATATTTGGTAATAGTGCAGCCTTGAAAGTTTGCCGAAATAAGTACAGTTACTCCCCTTGTATTGAAAATGATTTGTTTGTTATTGCAACTCTGTTGAAACTAGTCGCTAATATCTCATCCAGTCATAAAAAATAATTTAATCTCCGTTAGTTCAGAAAATCATAAGGTTTACTTGACTGTAACATATGAGGATATGTCTACAATTTTTTTACTCTCAAGGGGAAGCTTCTAATGTTTAATACGAATAAAAAAGTAGAACAGGGTATGAAGCAGAATTCGTCTTGGGTTTTATATGGTAAGTAACCTTACCTACGAGGGTTGGTAAAAAAATAACTTTTCCGCGGTGGTTCAGTAAATAAGGTTCTTCCACTGTGTGAACTACTAGGAGAATTTACTTTCTTCACGTGTGTGTGCGCTGCTCATGATGCAGATAGAGGTGACGGGAGCGACGACTCCAGGACTTATACAGTTTTCAACTGGAATATTATGAGTGAAGATATCTGGGCCGTTCATAACATCGAGGTCTTGAGAGTCGACGAGGGCGAAGCGAGGTGAGTTTGGAGTAGCGCCGGAATGCAATGATGGGGGAAACGGGAGATCCCCGAGAAAACCCTCTGACCAGAGGGCATCGTCCGTCACGATTCTCACATGCGAAAACCCGGGGCCGACCCCGCTGGGAATCGAACACGGTTCGCCCGGGTGGGAAGCGAGTAGTCTGACCACTACACCACCGCGGCCCCAAGAATATTATGTCTTACCACCCTTGCAGTTCCGGTTTGGCATACATCTGTTTTCCATTTCCTTGGACCCTTAAATACACCTCTCATAGGAAGGCGCTGAAGGCATAATATAAGTGCTGACTGGTTGGACGATAAAGAACCTTATTAGCCGCATCACTGCAATATTTTGTGTCAACGTTTCGGAAGACATTGCAGATTTCATATTCAGGGTAAAGTAGCAGAAGCAGTAAGTGTTAAATTCTGAAACTCTGTTGGGGCCTCTGCTATTTTTTTTTTTTATGCTGTATGTTAGTAAACTGGTGTATGGAGCGAAAAGGGGGGAGGCGGCAGGTTTTAGGTTTGTGCCAGGTCGTAGACCTATACACTCTACATACAACAATTATAAGTAGAAGGAATTTGCATTGATTGGTCAGGTGATGTTTTGGAGTGCCAAGTCAACGTTTGTGGTGTGGTCCTCCCTTCCTATTAAACTAGGACTAAGTCCGTGGAAGCGTCGTGGTAAACCGGAGAAAAAAACCCTTGACGATATCCATGTTTGGTGGGTTCGCCATGCCAGGACGAAAAGGAAGATTTCACGCAGCGCACGAAATGCTTCTCGGAGATTAACTTTTCTTGTATTTGGTGATGATTGATATTTTACTGTACGTGTCAAATTCAATCCTGTGAGTGGCTACAGCCTAGTATTCTCATATTATTTACCCTAGATTTACTTGCTTGTAGTCCTTGATGTGTTCTTTAACCGCTGTGTTGACTCCCCTACCAGTTTGTCCTATGGATACCTTACCACATGAGCAGGGAATTCTGCGTATACCAGCTAGGTCTTCTGCCGGGGATTGTCGTTTCCTGAAGTCACCTTATTTATACAGCAACTACATATTCAAGACTTTACCATGATGAGATTGATGTATATATCGATTATAATACTGTGTAAAAAAATTGGTTGTCTGTAAAGTCGGTTTACTGACGATAGTTGAACGTGACAACGTCTTAAGAAAATACTGATGGAATGGTAGCATTTTTCAAAAGAAAATTTTAATTTCATTTGTTTAATAGATTTGTATGTATATAGAGAAGGAGGTAATTGGAAATCACAATGAAATTGATCAAGTGAGATTTATTTGTACGCATAAATACAATTATGTCAATTTTTTTTTTTCAATCGTTCCGCGCTCTCGCTTGCACTTCAAGCCTTACATGGAACGCCTCAGAGCGAGGTAACGCCGCATGAGTCATGTTTTTTCGTGCGTGCAGCCGGCTCTATCGAATTATAAGACGTTGTCACGTCAAAAATGAGGTTTAAACATGATTTTCAAAATTGTATCACTGCTGTATATGTTGCAAATACAAACAGTAGCACGGCAGATAACGTTAATTAATTATCCACCCTCGTTTAATTCTGACACGATAAAACAGCTCATCTATAAAAATTAATTGTTGAATACTTTCCTTACAAAAGTGTTTGGAAATTTTGAATTACTCGGTGATCATCGTATTATGAGAAAACTGAAAATAGTGGCGTTAAAAAAGCGATTAAATGTCGAAATATCCAAAAATAACTTGAGGAATTCGCACATGCTGATTCGTATCAGTCATATCAGATGTTTCGTTTTTAAGTTCTAAATATTTCGACATATTAAAGGAGTAACTCAGAAACGAAGTAAATGATAAACTAAAAATTCTACGGCGGTTGAAAATTTTATGTTGGTGATGGGAAATTAACCTACTAAGGATGTTAAGAAAATGCTGCTTAAAGCGACGACGGTTTCTTAATAACTAACTGAAAAGTTATCTCATAACTGCCGGTTGACCTTCGACTGGTTTCTCGAGTGGGTACAGAACTGGTGGTCTGGTAGTGAAGAACAACAAGTTCTGGAGCGAGCCAAACAAGCGAGGGTGAAACCAGGTGAAGCCGTGGTGGTGCAGTGGCCAGATTACTCGGCTCACGCCCAGGCGAATCGAGTTCGATTCACGGCGGGGCCACTGATAGATCTTCTCATCTGGGAAACGTTGACCGGTGGGTTTTCTCAGTGTAGTCTCGTTTTCCCTGCCCTTGCAATCGGTCACTGTTTCACATTCAACTCATTTCACCCTGACTGCTGTTAACACCTCAATGTTAAGCATGAGAAACAAGATGGAAGTTTACATTGTTTACAGGGTTTCCTCAGGGCACTGAGCAATACTAATAACAGAATTAGAAGTAGCTACAAGTTCATTAACAGCAAACGTCTTCCAACATACAATGTCTCTTGAATCGATTTGACTAAAATAATTAACACTAGTCACTGTACTGTTTATAAAGACTTGTGAAATTCAATTAGTTTTCACAGCGCCATGAGGCGAGCACATTGTCATAAAAGGAGAAATGTTTCAAGACCCGTGTTCAGGTCTTGAAACACATCTCCTGCGTTATTATGAAAGGTGATAATGTTTTCGTTAAGCAAGTTACTAGAGCAGAGGAGAGCTTCGTTCTTCTGAGTTTTATGTAGAGGTTCGCTTTGCAAGGAATTACTGCGCACAGTGGATCTGGGATTCTAGAGTTCTGTTTCTTCAGACATCCACACAACAGTACAGTGACTAGTGTTAATTATCTTAGTAGCCGACCACAACCTCTCTCTCTCTGTCCTCTCCAGGTGAAGGAGTTCACGATGGACCGCGACTGGTCGAAGTTGAGAAAGACGCTGGAGGCGTCACTACCGGCTGGCCACCCGGCTCTGGAACAGGCGCTTGGCGTCACCTGGACGGACGGCAAGGACGTCCTGATGGAGCTGGTGTTCTCCGGCCACGTCGAGCTGCTGGAGTGGCTGCTGGACCACGACCTCGACTCCAACCTGCCGTGGGGGCCCAACAACTCGACGATGCTGCACGCCGCGGCGTCGGCCGGGCGGAGCGACATCGCCGAGCTGCTGTTCAAGCGCGGGGCCGTCGTGGACGCCCGCGCAGACTGGGACACGACTCCCTTGCTGCGAGCCGCCGCCAGCTACCAGCCGGACATGGTACGCTGGCTACTGGACCACGGAGCCGACGTGCACGCCACCGACACCAACGGATGGACGGCGCTGCACCACGCGGCGCGGGCTGGAGACCTGGAGAGCGCCCGGATCCTCATCAACTACGGCGTCATGAAGGAGGCCCTCAACAACAAGGGCCTCACGGCCCACGACGAGGCGCTGGACTTCGGGCACCAGGCTGTCGCCGACTTCCTGGCTCCTGATGACCCCTTCACCAAAGAGGTGCAGGCCCAGTAGCCTTTTGACACACACTCTTCTTCGGACAAGCTCCATGATGTCCCCACCCACCTCTTAATACCCACGAGACATCCCTTTACTCTTTAACACTAGTCACTTACTATAAATGTAACACAATATAGAGTTTCTCTAACTTCCCTGTATGGAGAATGGTTCATATAAAAATTATTCACCGGAGACTCATGAAGATATCTGTCCAAAACATTCTCCTACCCAAAATTTATGACGTAAGCACTTCTATTGAGTAGGGTGTGTATTTACTGACAGTTAACACAAGCCATAGGTCGATTACTTATATTCACGACTGCATGGCCATCACTTCTGCTGGTCTCTAATTAATTGACTAAAGATGAAATAGACCTATTATTCATCTTCTGCGCATGTACCCAACATCGACCTACCCCAAAGAAACACAGCTGCCATAGTCGTATAGACAACAGTGATGAACATTGTATTTATCTTAATCTTTAAATGGCAATCACTATTATATGATTAAAATATTATACAAATTTGAAGTTAATCATTCTATATTACAAATTGATCAGAGGAAGTACACAAACATCTCGAAACACTTGTTTACTAAGCAATGGTCTTACCAGAAATCAAATGCACGCAGGTTTTTGCAAGTTGGGTTAGTAGACAAGCAGTTCAATGTTGGGGCGTGAACACTGATTGTGCGCAACCAGCGCGATCGGTCTACCTCATCTTCAGTCCATGCTCTGCATTCCCACTTATCAGTTCATACAAAACCAGACACTATACTATACTGGCTAATGTTCATCACTGGCCTGCTATCTGAAAATACAATACCAAGTTAAATGTGTCCTAATAAAATTTTCTTTACTATATAGTATAATATAGAGTTCATTCTGTTCGTTTGTGTAATTTATACTTTGAGTCTCTCTAATAGAATGTTATATTGCAGAGAACCTTGTGAAAACTACTGATGATTTAAAATTAATTTGCCCGTGAGTAGTAAAAAAAAAAAGGCGTTGCGGACAAGGGTGCGATGGCGCGGAGCATCAGAGCTGTTCGTGCTGTTATTCCGGTCGCCCGGCGGCCATTTTGTCGGCCACGTTAGAGGTAGGTGACCTTGACCTTGGCATTTGACCTTGACCCTAATTACTTTTAACATTGAAAACCCAAAAATATCCCAAAATATCCCAACACTTTATAAAAAGTTATTTAACAAAAATTATTAAACAATAAAAAAATTCGTCAATAAAAAATTATTTATAAATGTATTAAATAATTATGATTTAGAAATTTATTTAAAAAAAAATTTCATTTCAGGAAGTCCCCAGCACTATGTCTGCAAAAGACTGACCCCCTCCAATCAATCACATTGTCTAAACATTCCCTTCCCCGACCAATGTTTCTCATTACTAGAGACCTGAAAAATTCGCGAGTTCAATGGCCTGCAGGCTAGGCTCTACAGTCTTATGTACAAATATGATGATATCAAATGCGCATTGGTTGTCTGCTGTCGCGGTGGTAGGCGACAATTGGACACCGTTCTCCAGGAGGTGTCAAACACCGCGTGAACCAACGGCTAAAGTAATATGAACGCAAGTGTTTTTAACCCTAGGTTGTCCCAAAATGAATCCACGAATTCTTCAGGTCTCTTCTTTTTTGTTAATTAGTCGGCAGGCCTCCACCCCCTTACAATTACTCATTCCATCTTATGCAGCCATCTTGTTTTTTTTATGTATAGGTTGTGCTTCCGGCGCCCTCAATACTAGATTATATTTCCAACACAAACGTGGCGTTAATTGTTCGATTATGCTGCCTGATATCGGCCTTTACCCAATAGTGACATTGACCATTCCTACAGAGTACGTAAATTGTTATATTTATTTTTTTGTTTTATTTTTCAATGTAGGCATTTTTTTTATTAAATACAGTTTTCTTTATACAAACACAACACCGGTTTATTTATTGCAATTTTCTGCGCCCACCGCTCGATGTCCGTAGCATCGACCCAGGAACTGTCGCGATCTGGGAAACTCCAACACTGGGACAAACGACCATCCATTATGCAGTTTCAGCATCTTCTCGACCAAATACATATCAGGAATCTTTGTAGGAAGTATCTCCTCTGCATATAAACTACTATGAATGGGAACATTATTTAGATCCCAGAGAACGTAGGTCCTTGGGGTATAGCTACGTATACGTCGCACACGAAAGATTTCCGGACGTCAATTCGCTGTGAACCCTGTCTCTAAGAAGACTTTCTGATTGGAGACGTGCGCCAATTCGCCAACATTGGTCTTAGGCTTGCGTGGGTGCTTCCTCGTAGGGATAGCATACACAGTTCCAAGCATGAGAAATTTACTGGAGACTAAAATGAAACACTTCACTATTGAAATTTAATCCAGTGTTCGAAAAGCCGCTTGAAATCAGAATAAAAAAAATGCATGACTTGCACCTTGCAAATCATTGTACAGCTACTCTTACAAAGACAGCGGAAGTGCGCCATGTTTCCTGGAAAATGAGCTTTACTGTCGTACAATGAAAGTTTTCATTCCAAACTTCAATTTGGGTCGTCATTTACAACCTGATTACTAGGGCCAGTGACTTTTCGCGTAAAAATCGGAGCACACAGTAAACTTCAATACTATATACACACCTCAGCTGTTGTTATACCTCCATTGGCTGCTGGGGCCGTGTCCGTCTTTGACCAAGCCACTCATGATTAAGTAACTCCGACACTGAACCTTGGTGATTTATTTTACCCAATCAAAGAAGTTGGACTACCCTACAGTGCTTAGGACTGTAACTTGTCTCGAAATCTTTTTGCGAAATATCACTGCCCTTACTGATTAGCAGTTCTCTAAGAGATAGTAGTGTCTCAAATTTAGGTTGAATAAGTTTCATCGCGTAAAGGTAATATATAAAAGAATGTTTTGGATATCTTTACACACGCAGAACAACGTTAAGACTTGGAACTGTTTACCCCCGTACCGGTGTACGATAGCATATGTGCTTTCAACGAGCAGTGAATTTTTCGAACGGTGATTTAAAAAGTGCTCACTTAACCGTTAACAGCGTATAGGAATTCTCACGAGGTCTTTACGTTCAGTAACCAGCTGACACTGAACGTTGTATCGTCCTTCCTTTGCCGCTCTCACCAGGCGGCTTCAGCCTGCAGTTCCTCGCTCCAGGCAACCCGAATTACGGCGCAGCGCAGCGGGCACTGTCTAATTAGCAGGCGGCGGCAATTACTGTCGACCCTGCTGGGGATGTGATTAAAATAACACACACTAATTACTCCAGCCNAAACGGTGATTAAAAAAGTGCTCACTTAACCGTTAACAGCGTATAGGAATTCTCACGAGGTCTTTACGTTCAGTAACCAGCTGACACTGAACGTTGTATCGTCCTTCCTTTGCCAACCTCACCTGGCGGCTTCAGCCTGCAGTTCCTCGCTCCAGGCAACCCGAATTACGGCGCAGCGCAGCGGGCACTGTCTAATTAGCAGGCGGCGGCAATTACTGTCGACCCTGCTGGGGATGTGATTAAAATAACACACACTAATTACTCCAGCCGGGTTGGCATGCCTGAAACGATACGGAACAGTTTCCGCCAGTTCGAACTACCTCCCCCCCCCACTTCCACAATTTTTTTTTTTTTTCAGAATCGCCGCTTTGACACAAAGGCAGTAATGAATATTTTACGTCCCATCCCGTGTCATTTACAAACAGACACAATGAGAGGGAAAGCTATCTGTTACTCGTACTGCCGCAAGAGTACGCCATACAGCTGTATAGAGATGTAAAGAGTCCAAAGTTATTGCCTCACATTGCAAGCAGCAGCTGAAAATAAATAACAGACATAGGTGTAAATGTTTTAAGGTACATACTATCTGCACAACCGGAGTCATGTACGCAACATATTATTAAAAATTCTTCTAAGTCTCAACATGTTATAAAATGTGTAAGCCTGGTGTTTATAAAAATTCTTACAGAAGAGGCGCATGCGTATTTGAATATTACGAAAATAATAATCGTGTAATAGTAACGTTTTTCAGTTACTAACCACAGACTGTTCTGCTGCGTTAGAAATGACACAACAATGAACTAGGCTCGATTGCCGACTGGTTAAACCCCAAAGTGTATGTCTCTGGTAAAACGCGGAAGACGTTGTCATTAAACTTTGGGTTTTCTGCAGTCCAAGTCTTTCATTTTTTACACTGTCACTGTGCCACTCATATCATGCGTTACAAATGGCTAATAATTCCCTTGAGTATAAAATGTTTTGACACTCAGGCAGGAAGAAGAAATAAGCAGATTTCCAAAGATTTTTCAAATTGCCGCAATGACCAAATTTTTTTTTTATCCTGTGGCGAAATTTCTGTACCTCTGCAGGCGAGTATTCGTACTAAATGTATCATTACTAAATTTACAAGCCATACAGAATTTTTATATTTTTAGTTTGAGAATTATTGAATTAGTTTTGAGGCTTGTATAAACCTGGTATTATTCGCAGGAGTGCAAATTGAAGATGCAGTATTTAGAAACACGACGTAGGGGTAGTGAAGTAATAAAATGTATCGTGATAGACGTCCTTACCACACTACCAAGTATTTGTCGTCCAATGACAAGAGAGTATGCCTATTAAGAAGGTGTTCTAATATAATAAGGCAATACATTTTTCCACAAAATTTACGTTATGTAGTCACAATGTTTGAAAATCTGTCACTCTTAACATCGAGGTCTTGAGAACCGACGAGTGAAAACCGAGGTGAGTATGGAGCAGCGCCAGAATGTAAGGACGGGGGTAAACGGGAGACTCCCTAGGAAACCCACCACCCAACGGCATCGTCTGGAAATATTACAATTTGGCCACCGAGAATCGAACCCGGCTCGCCTTGGTGGGAGTCGAGCGCTTTAGCCTCTATGCCAGCCTCGGCATCGTAGGAGCGGGGACGACCATCTTCACTGGGCACGCTTATGATTGGCTGAACCCGTCATACATTAACACACTCTCCCAAGTACACTCGTTCACCTATGACATGTGGCAAAAATGGGTGGAATTGCGCGCGGTGCAGTGAAAATACGGAAGCCAGCAGCGATACGGAAAACGCTTTAACTTGGCCATTGTTATTGGTTCCTGTTGACACACCAACTGTTTTCCGATTGGTTGTTTCTTGTGAGGTTAATACAGCGAACCCCATGCAATACGCTACAAAGTGTTAGTTCTTATAAGAAATCCGTGAGGTTTTTCAACACCAAAAACGTCATCTTTTGCAACACCTGAAATGAAAAATTAATGTGTACGTTAATAGTTAAATGCGTTTGAGAAGTGTGTGTATACACATATCCATATGTGTTTGTACCTAAACGTATACATTTTATAAAGATTCGAACACACGGAAATCTTTTCAGGTAAAGAAACCTGCACCAGCGACTTTCGCCGTCGTCGAAACCTTCCAACGTCCTTCCTCAAGCTTCGCTCGAAGCAGTTTGAAAGCGGAATAAAAAATTCTGCTCGGAGACCGGTGTTTTGTTGGAAGGAACCTTGATTGCGGAGCGGTTCCTTGGATCGCACGCGCATGCGCAGAGCTATTCAAAGCGTCGAGGAGGAGGAGGGGGTTGTCGCCGGAGGCTGTGTGTTCCTGCGCATGCGCGGGCAACGCGGTGCTTCACCGGGCCTCATGCAACATTCACACGTGCCGCGTCCTCGCCCCGGGTTGGCCAACATCACTCCTGTCCCATTCGAGCTGAAGAGAAGAAGAAGAAATCGAGAAAAGAAGAATAGGAAGTAAGATGGTCAAAAATATAAAAGTATATGAAGAATGATACAAGAAGAAAGGCTAATGAAAAGAAGATGAAGAATCTATAAGAAAGAAAAAGATGAAGAAGAAGAACAGGAACATGCAGAATTAAGGAAAAAGAAAATGGAAGGAAGAAGAAGAAGAAAACTTGAAAACTTTAAATTTTAAAGAAAAGATGTAAATGAAGAATAAGAAGAAGTAAAGATGGTTAATAGATTAACTGATTAAAGGAAGGAGATAAGAAGATATGATAATTAAAGAAGAGGAATTTATAAGAAAAAAGATAAAGAAGAGGAACAAGGAGGGAAGTAGCAAAGAATGATCATAATGAGTTAATCAAAAATCTTTGATGGCCTTTGGCTAAGAGAGGTAAGGTGGAAATTAATTCTTTTTTTTTGTCCCACTCGAGCCTGTCAATTGTAACCCCATTCGATCGATCTGCACTGCCGTCCGTGGGTTGTTGAACCCTCTTGAAAGCCCCACTTGGTTTTGTAACGTGTATAGTCCCCATGCACCTCAGAATTAAAATATGGTCACCGTTACAGGTATAATGTTAACGCTCGGCTTCACGTATTATACAGTTAATTTTGGTTTTTCTGTCATAATTTAAAATTGAAAACAACAATTGAGAATTACTGAATAAATTTTAATTAGAATTATAGGAATTGTTAATTTTTTTTTTGTATTTAAATTTACTACGTGTCATTTGGTAGCTGTAAAAATCTGGAACAAAGTGATGAGCTCGTGAATGAGTGAAGAGATTTGGGTGGCGCTTAATATCGATGTCTTGAAAGCCGACGAGGGTGAAGCGAGGTGAGGATGAAGCAGCACCGGAATGAAAGGGTCCAGAGAAACGTGAGACCACCGAGAAAACCTGCCGACCAGCGGCATCGTCCGGCACGATTCGCACATGCGAAAACCCGGGGGGCCACCACAGCCGGAAATCGAACCCGCTTCTCCTAGGTGCCAGGCGAGTAGTCTAACCACTACGCCACAGAGAGCACCGATTCAAAGAAGTGTGAAGAAACCGCGAATAGACTATAGCCGATTTGTGACGTGAGAGCAGAGTGTGGGTGGCGGAGACTTAAAGCACAGGTCGAGTGGACACGGGGATAGTCAGCCTAGTATACCGGCGCGGCGAACGTGTACGGACATATCGCCGTCCCGGGAAGCGAGCAATTTGCTTGAGAGGCGGGCGGCTTCGCAGCACGGAGATTGATGACGCAGCCGCGGACGCCGCCAGACGGTCCGAGTTAGTTGTTGTACTTACCCTCGGCACCTCCTCCCTTCCCCCTCTCCACGTCACGTGGTCCCGGCTGCATCAATCAGGCTCGTCTTCGTGAAAGACGCCTTCATTAAAAGTTTTTTTTTTTCTCTTTTATAAAATGTACGCGAGGTCCGCATGAACTCGCGTCATGCCATACCAGCGCAACTATCAACCCTTCCACGCGTTATCCCGAGTACGCTCATTAACGTATGCCGTGTTGCAAAGTAGGTGAACGTATGGCCGTTACTGTACAAGGTCAGAAGCTAGTGCCAATGCTGACAGCGTGTGTGTTCCTGATTAATGCTATTGGGTTTTGTTGGTACACCAAATTTAAACTATTGGGTACTGCAAGTACCATGTACCAACGGAAATTGTCTTCATAGTTTATATCGTGTAAGTTATTACAAATAATTAGTAAATACTTGTCAAACCAAAAATCTCGTATTTTGCAACACTAGGAACTAAAAATTAATGTGTAAGTTAAGGGGTTGTTTAAGACTTCGAATTTTGGGTTGAGATATTTGGGTTACTCTTAACGAGGTCTTAAGAGCCGATGAGAGTGAAATGAGATGAGAATGGAACAGCAATGGAATGCAAGAGTTGTGGGAACGGGAGATTCCCGAAAAAACTCTCCGACCAGTGGCATAGTCAGGCACGATTTCCAATTGCGAAAATCCTGAATGATCCTTAATATAGTTTTTAAAATAGTAATTACAGAAAAACCAACATCAAAATTTACGGAGCGATTCAGTGAATCCACGGAAAGTTATACGGAATTTATGTGAAATCTTTTTTTGAAAGAGAAAAGTATTCGCAATTTTTCGGAGAGCTATCGAAATTTTTTAGCAGCAATTTTTCTTAAAATTAATTAAAAATTTTATACATAAAGGACACTGAATAGGTAAATCGGATGCCTTTCGCAAATCAGTGACTTGTAACATACTTGTTCATCTCCTTTCAACCCAGCCAGTACACTGCAGACTTTATTTTCTATTTGTACAATGAATTATTAAGAAACTAGTTGACAGACATATTTTTGTGACACTACAAATAAATTTGAGTAAATTCCACAAGATTTTAGTGTGGAATGTGTCAAACTAATGAAGAATTTTAAGGGCGCTGGCCACGGAAACATTTAATTCATCAGTGTGTTCTCTTTCCTAGCAAAAAAAAAACTTGAACGCATAGTTTTTGCGTAAATACGTGTCAAAATCATTATTTTACTGGTTTTATGAATGTACAGATAATAAAAACTGACATAGTACATAAATGAGGTAATTCATAATGAAATAAGATGTCAATAGCTACCTCAAGGCGTCTATAAAATCGCAGAAGAATTTTTTTTTGCTGAGAACAATGACATTTTTACATATTTTGGATTTGGTAAAATAACTATTGGTAAGCATATCTTAAAATGAATTAAGACAAAGCCTTTCAGTTGTTCTTGTTAATTTTTCGGCAAATAGTTAATTTTATTTGTACATTACAAAAACGGAAAAAATTTTGATTTTTACATGCAATTTTGCAAAAATCAAGCGATATAGAAAAAATATTTCCGAAAAAATGTTGTCACAGGTGATGTCTACAAGTTTAACAGCATGTATAACTAATATAAAATAATTTTCCGTTGCCAACGCCTTTGAAAAGCAACTGAAAAAAAAATTAAATTAAGTAGGTTGGTGTCAGATATTTGAAAACTGAGATGACTAAATCATTGCCTGTATAGAATACGAGCTTCGTGGTTGAGAAAGTTAAAAATAATTTTAAGCCGGCGGGAAAATATTTACGACTGGTTTTAAGTAAGCTTGTTCTCTTATATTTTGTTTGATTCGTGATTGGTATTTCCCATATTTTTCAGACTGTTTGTTTTCTGTTTTCGATGTTTTACTGACTGCTACTATCCCTGTTCTTCCTAGTTCTTCGTCGTCTTCTTCAGTGTTTGTACCAGGTTTGTGGTGTTCTGTTTCCGTTAAAGTGTTTGACAATGAACCCAATACATTTGAACTATCAACTTTAACGCGTTATAATATTATGCCGAGTCCTGACATGTTACAGAGTAGTTAAATATATGGTCAGTGCTATGCAATATCAGAAACTACCACCAACACGAACAGCGCCTTTCCCTTGGCAACGATAGTTAAGGGTTTTTGCTGGAGAACACTGTAAAGCAATAGTTGTGGGTGTCTGGTGGAGAAAACTATAAAGCGGCAGTTAAGGTTATCTGCTGGAGATTAGCTTAAAGAGACAGTTGAGTTTATATTGTGGAGGACGCCATAAAGGGACATTGCAGTGCATCTGCGTGATTATGCTATACTGCAACCGTTAAGAGCGCCTGCTGGATAACGCCATTAATAAATAAATAAGGGTATCTGCTAAAGAGCGCCATAAAACGGTAGTAAAGTGTATCTGTTGGTTAATGAATTAGAACGATATTGAAGTGTATTTGCTGGAGAATTCCACAAATCGAACGTTAAGGGTATCTGCTGGGTAATGCCATGAAGTGACAGTTAAAGGTATCTGCTGGATAATGCCATGAAGTGACAGTTGAGGTATCTGCTGGATAATGCCATGAAGTGACAGTTAAGGGTATCTGCTGGGTAATGCCATGAAGTGACAGTTAAATGTATCTGCTGGGTAATGCCATGAAGTGACAGTTAAAAGTATCTGCTGGATAATGCCATGAAGTGACAGTTAAGGGTATCTGCTGGATAATGCCATTAAGTGACAGTTAAGGGTATCTGCTGGATAATGCCATGAAGTTGCAGTTAAAGTTATATGCTGGATAATGCCATGATGTGACAGCTAAGGGTATCTGCTGAAGAGTGTAAAGTAAGCGTCCTTTAAAGATATCTGTCTTTAAGACTATGTTTATCATAAAGATATAAACTCTGCTCTTATTTATGCTAGACCACGTTTCAGAATATGACTCTGGGGCAGTTGCTGTAGTACGGGTCTCATCTGCCAGGCGAGCTGCACTGCGCACTTTTTTTTTTTTTTTTGAAAATTCAGGCCTCATCAGATATTTACCGACTACCGAAGCAGATCTTGGTTGGCAGTCGGAAGAGACCATTGCCAGCTGCGGCAACTGGAAAGATAAGTCTAGTCCTATCCCTCGCAGAGGAGCTGATGTCAGGGTCGATATTGCTCCCTTAGGGCGTCGTTTAGGAAGTTTTATGAGCAAGCGCCTGGCATCTATGCAGGCCCGCACATCGCTACTGTCTCGCAGGTACTCGGTAGGTATACACACTAGGGGCACCGGCTTTATTCTATGTACTATATGAAGGAAGTATAGCCTTAATGTAGAAGTAAAGTGAGAAGCTTCCACTGAAGCTTTAAACCTGACTGTACAACGTGCTTAGCTCATTAAAAAGTTGGACAAAAACTACAAAAATTGTCAGAGAGGACTATTTCGTTTCCATGAAAGAAGAACGCATATACATTTTAATGTATTGAAAAATTTAAAATAATTTTCTGTATTTTATGTAAATAAAAATAATTGAGTAAGTAATACTTTATTCTTAATAAAATAAACGCGTATTTACATTTTAAATGCTACAGAAAGCACATTTTGTAACTAAACTTTTATCAAGGAGGATTTTCATAATAGTTATTTCAAATTGAATATATGAATAATTTGGAACTAATGGTTCCATTTTTTTTTCATGAAAAATCCATTTCAGTCACGTAATATATAATTTTTACAACTGAAATGAATGTACATTTACTGAATTACCAAAAATATTTTTTTACATAATCACTTATTTTTATTACATACAGTTAGAGTTATTAGGACGGTCTTGCTTAATTGTTTTTCTTGCAAAATTTGCTTTATAAAGCATTCAAAAAGGAAATATGCATACGTTTTTTTTAACGTGTCCTTTTTTAATATACTATAGCTACTTAAAATATTAAAATAAGCTATTTGTGGCGTGAAAGGATTTGGGCGGTTCTTCACTTCGCGGTCTGGAGAGCCGATGCAGGTTAAGTGAGGTAAGTATGGAGAAGCGCCGGAATGCAAGGGCGGGGGAAACTGGGTATCCCCGAGAAAACCCACCGACCAGCGGTATCGTCCGGCACGATTTCTACATGCGAAAATCTGGGCAGTGACCCCGCCGGGAATCAAATCCAGTTCGCCTTGGTGGCAGCGAGTGGTCTAACCACTACACCACCGCGGCCCCCCGTTATTTGTAGAATAATATTTTTGGTTGTGCATATTGCATGTTTTATTCTTTCGTATGAAACGTAAATCGTACTTTCCCCGTAATTTTGGTAGTGTGACCACCAATTTTCAATAATCTCTGCAAGTTGTAAAGTCAGACGGTGTGCTCCATTGGAAGACACTCTGCTTGTGATTTAAGATGTTGCTGAATTGCTGCAACCTCACTGTGTCGGCCAGGCGAAACTATTCCACTAGGTTTCGCAGACTTCTGTATTTGTGCTTGTTGCGTTATGTCTCCAGTTTTTATTGAACTCGGTTTTACTAACATCCATTTGCCGCATTTCTGCCCTAGACGGCATAGCTGTTCACGTTCCGAATCATATAATTATTTTATAAGATCAGTATATTGAAATATTATAATGTCATCGTACACATCTGACCCAATTATAGTGTTTGGTATTACTATAAGTATTTATTGAATAGTACTAGGGAATTCGTTCCATATTTTATTAATTCGCTTCACGTTTATATACGGTTGCCCCATAACTGTAATATTTGGCTGGTGCAACTAAATATTTGTGTGGTTCTAAGTATATTGGACTGTTTCGGTTATTATATTTAAAAAAAGTTATAGCCCGATCAAAACTCGAACCCAGGTTTTTAGACTGCAACGTCCTAGCGACCTCAGATGAAAAGAATACTGCAGAAATGGGAATTGTTGAGATAACTACACTTGGAATACTGGGCAAGATTGTGAAGGCACACGATACGAGCGCCATCTCCGTGGCTCGACTCCTAAATTGCCAGCGAATGCACCGTCTTTCTCGCCGATGTCTGGTCATCCCACATTGCTTCACGACACCGAGCGATATGGGAGTGCTGTTTCCATTCGATATTATCTTCGGGACTGTTTCGCTGCCATGGTGGACTTCTTGATATATATAAGCTTGCAAAAAAGTTTTCTACTCAAAAAAGCATTAATATTTGTAATATCTTAATTTCAGCAATGTTAAGTACAAATATGTATGTATTTCTACGAAAGTGACGTAGTAACTATTTCAGTTAACGTAATGTTTAATTGTTTCTAGCGATGCTAACTGCTACCAGAGTCTAATTCTACTCGTTCATGGTAGAAGAAATATGCCTGAATTGCACGGATATCCTAACTATCCCCCCCCCAAAAAAAAAAAAACAATTGTCTGGTTAAAGTGGCGAACAAAGCTTCGTGTTTGTTCGGCGCTCTTCGGTCCCGACACCCGAACCTATAGAAAATAAGGAGACGTGCCGTATGTTCTATTTTCGGAGCAACCTGTCATTCTTCATAACGAATAACTTAAAAGTTTCCATTAAATAAAGAAAAACTTTTATCAGCGTACGTGATTGCTGATATTTGTGGTCTTGGGAGACCCAGAGAGTGACATGAAGTACTCAGACACAATAATTAAACCATAGGTAGTGGTTGCCAACAGATTATTCCGTAATATAAAGAGAACTCCGAAACCGTGTGAAAGTCAGTCATCACTAAGGAAAGTAGAAAATCAACACAGTTGCGAGTAAACCAACGCGCGAAGTCACTCAGTCTTGAAATATGACGAACATATTCAAATGAAGTATCAGTGGAAATTATAATATATGAATGTCATATTTTCTTCTTTACATGTTACAATAAGAACAATAAACCAACACAACTAAGCGTTGATTACTTAACATTCCCTGAGGTAGATGAAACGGATTTAATATATGTGTATATATATATAGTTCCGTTTTCACTTTTCTGCTAACATATATGCACGTCCCAGAAATTGAAGAACGAATAGAACTTACATAGTTAATAAGTATTTAAAGAGTACACTAGATACAATTAACACACAAAGTAGAAATAGTGTACAAACTGTGTGATGTGTCAAGGTGTGCTCAATATACATTTCCTACACCATGTCCCTCTAAGACCATGGCGAACGATAACAAGGTACCGATGTCAACCCCCTTCCATAAATAACTAGGGGTTTCGAGCACAAATTGTGTATTTAAAAATGTTAGCATTAGGTATTTTGGTTTGTTTATTTCAGACTAGTAAAGTGTAGTACACGGTAAACAAAACGTATCTTTGTGTCCTTCCCCACAAGTTACCATTTCGAAAAATTAATGCCTAATATTCTGAAACTTCTTTCAACAGAACTAAAATGTGCAGGAAATTAAGGTTACATGTGCATGTAACACTGAACCACACAATGACTATGATATAAGAGAATACAGCAGGCAAATTCTTTTCGTTGTATAAAGCCTGCAGAGTTCGTCTGTTTTGTCTGTGTTGTTTCTTCCGAACATATTGACGGATATCCCTATATGTATTTCGATTTCTTTGCCCGGTTCATCACTTGCTCAGGAATTATTGTCTTGTCCGTAACTGATTAACTGCTAAACTTTGTCTGCTGTTTTTTCCATTATTTGTTGGCAGCAACAGTCCTTGGTTTGATTAGTGTTTGTGATTTGTGTCATTTTCTGTGTCGAGACAAGTAATAACATTTATCTGAAATACAAACGCTATTCCATTAATTTGTAGACTAAATTCACTGTCGAGTCTGATGAGCGAATACGAAGATTGCTTTTGGTTTCCTTTTCAAAATAGCGACCTTCGCACACTCATAATGTTTTCGTATTTCGAAGAGCAATTCTTTGGAAATAGTTGCAAAAAATTATTTTTTCAAGACTCAAAATAAACTATAGCAAATGTCTTAAAACCTCATTTTGGAATGTGTAAAACTAACGTTGAATTTTAAGAAGCAAATGTTGTAGGTTTCAAGTTTATTAATTTTGATACATAAAAATTGTTGTATGTTTTCTTGAATAACGTGTTGTAAATTTACAACACTGCAGCAGCAGAGTTACAAGAAAATCATCGACAAGTAGTCTCCAAAGGTTATTAATAAAAAGTACAGAAGTTATTTCACTGTTTACACTGTTCACAGAGGCACACAGTATTCTCAAACACACGCTGCAGACTATTTTCTGAGTATCGGTCTAAATTGTGAATGTGGAAGCTTTCGCTTCCTGGTGCCTGCAAAATTTCCTTCCTCTTGACCCTTTACTCTTTCTTAAGTGTGGGAAAAGTTCAGAAGCCGCTGGGTGCGAGGTTTGTACTGCGTATATTGAGGACGCCCTACAGACGTCCCGCTAAATTTAACCAAGGCTTCAATAATTGTTCGTGCTAAATACGCCCTAGCGTTATAACGAAGAAAAAAACGCAATTCTTCAGGAAGCAGTTTAAAAGTATCTCCTTTAATGAACTTGCAAAACATTATAAGAATATGGTTATAACGGTATATCCTTCCCATAAACCAGTGTAATACACACTGCAATTCACCTTTCATAGCGAGAAAGAAACAAAGACAACTCCACGATGTCTTCAGTCACACAAACAAAGCACGCCAGAGGTTATCTTCACGAGTGGCTATCTCAGAATCTTTTCCATAGAATCGGCGCAGTGCCACCACTCCATAAACTTTCAAAACAGCCTTTGTAATACTCCGTTCAGTCCCTGACGTTGGTATCGTGCGTGCGTGGACGCATCACTGCCGCCACCACCAGGTGAGAGCCAGGCTTCTACACTGAAGAGCCAAAAAAACTGATATAGGCGTGCGTATGCGAATAACAGATGTATGGAACCAATCAGAGTAACGCGATGCGGTCGGCAGCTAGATCGGTTACTGCTGCTACAATGGCAGGTTATCAAGATTTAAGTGAGTTTGAACGTGGTGTTATAGTCGGCGCACGAGAGATGGGACATAGCATCTCCGAGGTAGCGATAAAATTTGGATGTTCGCGTACGACCATTTCACGAGTGTGCCGTGAATATCGCGAATCCGGTAAAATATCACATCTTCGACATCGCTGCGGTCGGAAAAAGATCGTGAAATAACGGGAGAAACGACGACTGACGAGAATCATTAAACGTGACAGACGTGCAACCCTTTCTCAAATTGGCGCAGATTGGATTAGTGGACTGCCTTGCAGGATTCATGGTGCGAATTGCCTCCTGCCTACCTTCAGACATTAGTCGAGTTCATGCCACTTCGTCTTGCGGCTACACGATATTAGGCAGGTGTACCAGTTTTTTTGGCTCTTCGGTGTATATTACTAAGACTCACGTCTGCGAGAACTGCAGCATCTTCTTTGTGCACGCCGCTCCACCCTGAAGACGACGGAAGACGCGTGTAGATGGGCGAGTAGAGGGGCCGTGACTTCCTATAGAACGCAATGTTTTCTTGCCGAATCTTCCCCTGGTACGATCTCGCGGCTTTCGGTACGGGCCTCGGTGTGGCTGGGGCTAGAGCTGTCGTCTACTGGGTTCCCTTCCCGGTGGAGTCACTCCTGGAGTTTCTCCAATGGGAATCGCGCTGGACGATGCCGCTAGTCTCTCGGAGCTCCTGTCTTCCCCGTCCTTCAATTACTTCGCTAATAGACACTCACCTCGCTTCACCATGATTGGTTCTCAAAACCTCGATGTGGACAGCCGCCCAAATATCTTCACTCACCCATTATGTTCACAAAAAAAAAAATATATGTATATATACACGGTTCCGAGACTCGAACCCGCGCTCCCATACGACAAATTTGGCATACTGCGGCAAGGTGGCTTTTGATAGGTTGATGATGTAACCCCGTAACATGGGCCTGAATATAATGCCACCTCTTGGGAAGAGTTGAGATTTGTGATCTGGAGAGTTGCTGCACTTCAGAATGACTTTAAACGTCTGCAGGAAGACTGTAGTTTTTCTCAGTTGCGTCTTCGCGTTGTTCACGATTAAGCGGGCACATTTCAAAGCTGTGCTTAGCAGTTCCTTTCAGCTTATGCGTGTCCTTTCGGTAATTGTTGGCACAAAATTGTAATTTTACTGATAAACACAGTGCATAAATTTTGTAGCGTTCAAAAGTTAACATCTGAGGTCGCAATAAAATATCGTTTATTGGTTATTATGCTTTTGGGAGGGCCATAAAAATTGCTCACTTTATCGTAAATAGATAACATGAACGTTTGCGTCAGGGCAGCACCTATGTACTGCAAACTACAATGTACGACAGAAAATATTTAATATCCCTAAACAGTTACCTTTGGTACGAAGTAATTTTTCTTTACCGTTAACAAAAGCATCTCAAAGAATATTTATTTCTTGGCTATAAAGAAAGGCAATTTCTCCATCAAAAACGCACGAGGAAAACCTTAGAAAAGAGCAAGCCTATGTACTTTTGACCTTCTTTTTTAATTAAAGCAATAATTTGTTACTGTCAAATAAAACATTCTCAAAGGAATCATTTTCTTTGCCGTAAAGAAGACTTTGAATGTATTTTTAGAGTGTGCCTCCAAATTGAATAGTATTATCAGGGATATAAATGAAATTGTAGTTTAATATACACGTTCTTAGTAGAGTTACGAGTAAATAAATCTGTAAAGGAACAAGTGCTTTCGCAACAATACCATGCCATAATGAGAATCTCTCTCTCCCTCTCTCTCTCTCTCTGAAGCATGTAAATAATTAAAAATTAATGTATTTAACAAATTAACATATGAAATTAATAAACGGCATCATGTATTGGTTTTAAAAATATTGCTTTTAAACTATTATCAGCTAATTCATACCATAGTATTAAAGAATATCTACAGTGTTCTTTGCAATTGGTAATTTGATATTTTGTATGAGTATGTTGTTTATTATTGAATTTATATCTTGTAATATTCTTCATGTGTAATTAATTACTTATAATCTTATTTAATAATTTTCATTAGTTTCTATTGTCTTGACCTTTGACCTGACCTGTAAAAATATATGTTCTTTATGTGAACTAATAAATCAATCAAATCTATGGTATAACTAATGTCTCACTAGAGCGGTAGCACCTGTACTGAGGCTAGAACATTTTGGGAACTTATCTTGCCGCATGCAATACGTATTACGTTTTACGTCTGCTTTCTGTTACGATTGAGCTGTATATAATTGATTAGACACAGCTTTGTAGCCCATCCTTGATGTAAGCGAAGTGAGCAGTCGTGATTGGCTACGCGAAACAGGGCGCTAAAGGCACGCATGAAACAATTTCAGTATATAACGCGAACATGCAAAGAAACAGAGAAAACTATTTACTGGGTAAATTATTTTTTAGTAAGCTTTATTTGCGATTTAAAGTAATATTAAAATAATATTTTTACTAATAGACAATATTTTCCCTTTTAAAATTTAGGTATATTGAAAACTTTCGAATACCGTTCTTAAGATTTACTTGTATGTACATTGTGTATCCTTCCGCAATATGTAACATTAGTGTTGTCGTGGGCCTGGTCGCTTTATTCACGCGTTGGTTAAGTAGAAGTGTAATAGTATTAGCAAAGTAAACAGTTGACGAAATTGCTGATTCTAACACTTGGATGTATTAAAAATCAAAGAGAAACTAAGTAATTTCGAGTATTCACAAATATATACCTAACACTTTCAGTTCAACGTTAAAACAAGGAAGTACCTTCCCTCAGACGTTACCAACTTTACTGGGCGCATGTCAGTGTGCACAGTAAAATATTTGCCATTTAGAGGCAGCTAGTTTTTAAAGGTTGATTTTAAAAAATGCTGAGTAAAACGTAAATAGACTATAACTACAATTAGGCCTCTTCGTCAAACTTGCAGTGTGTTATGTCGTCGTGTGACACGGAAGTAAAAGTTTACTGTACTGATATGTAATTGCCAAGTTTCGTGATTGCTTCCGAAATTTTTAAGTTATGGTAAATAAATGTTTAATTTGCTAGAATGAAAAAAAAAATATACTGCATTAATTACTGGCCCATATAATATTCCAGAATGTTAAAAACCACAAATGCATTAGAGTTTGAAAATATTCTTGTAAGGTCGGCCGGG